>PVJH01032512.1:0-22552 GCA_004026705.1 Nesogale talazaci | reverse complement strand
GGAATCCCCCGGAATCTGTCCCAGGGGATGGGAAGCCTTGATTTTCCCTCATTGCCATGCCTCCTCTGCTGCTAGGTTCTGTCGGAGAGCCAGGAGCTGCTCTTTGCTATTGAACGAACAAACGAATGAATGAGTCTGTCCCCATCCTTGCAAACCCATAATGACCTTCCCTGGGCCCCCTAGGTGAAGCACCTTCATCCAGCTCTAGCTGAACGGGATCCTTACCCAGCAGGTTGATCCCCAGGGGACCGTCTGGAGCTGTGACATTCAGCTCTTCCTCACCCATTTCCCTATTTCCCTCAGTGATGATTCGTGGGCTTCAAGGACTTGTTTGAAAGATGGCATCTGTCCCCTCCATTCCTGTCTGCAGGGAAGGGTAGGATTTCCTCCGGCATGTCCTGCCACATGGGGCTAGTGGTAGGCGACCGAGGGTGGGTCTCAAGGGCTATGGCCTGGGAAGCAGGGGGTGGGGGGACAATGAGCCACAATGAGTCCTCTGGTGGGGCTCAGTAGCCACCTGCAGCCAGGATTCAAACACTATGAAGCCCAAGGAATAGCAGGAAGGGCAGTAGCCTCAACGCAGACCCATTGCTGGCCAGTCTGTTCTCACTCATAGGACAGAGGCAGCTGTCCCAGGCTGTCATCTTTACTGAAGCGGTTGGCCTCTTCTTTCTCCCATGGAGTGGCTGATGGGTTCAAACTGCTGGCCTTTGGGTTACCAGTAGAGTCCTTCAATACTGTGCTACCAAGACCATATACTGAGCACAAAAACCAAAGAAAGCTCACTGTGGCCAAGTGGATTCCACTGCAGAGGACTGTCCCCGCGGACTTCTGAGATGGTCACTCTTCACAAGAGCAGAGAGCCCCGTCTTTCTTCCTGTGGATCATCTGGTGGTTTCAGAACTCACCACACCCCTCATACCGCCTCTACTAAGCTATGACTGTTTCCTGGATGGCATCGAACGCACACACAGCCATCCAAGTGTCAGCAAGACTAATAACTCACTATGAGCCCAGGAGCTTCGCTTTGGGTTTTCTGGAGAATCCATGCTGCTTACACACCTGCACAGGCTCGGCAGTGTTCCCCCATCTGCCTCCAGATGTCTCCACCCAGGGCCGGGAACCAGAGGTGTCTGTATCTGGCCACTCTACAGCTGGGAGCACCGAGCTTCAGCACTGGTACAGCCCAGTCATGCTGCTCACCATCCTCTGTGCTACAGGAAACCTCAGAAAAAGGACGCTCCCAGGCTCCAGCCTAGAGCCCTGTCTCTGCTCAGAAGGTGCCCCACCTGCTGGCTTCATCCTCCCTGCCTCCTGCCTGCTCCTTCCCTTCTTATTCTCTCTCCTCCCTCCCTCTGGCTTGTGCGAAGGGTAAAGTGTGTGGTAGCCAAGCCAAGAGGTTAGGGCAGGGCTGGGAAGAGAGATTGACAACAGCAGTCTTTTGTTTTTGCCTCCCTCACTGCTCCCAGGTGAGTCTACTTCCAGACAGGAGGCAGAATCATCATGGTAGAGACCCAGGACTTTGGCTTTGCGGTAAGTGGGAGAAGACTGAACCTCTGTGACTCAGTTTCCTCATCTGGAAGATGGGGATAATATTCCACCACCCAACAGTCAGTGTGTCGAACTGAGGTGGCATCTTGTTGCTGTAATGCTGGAAGCTATGCCCCTTGTGTTTCAAATCCTCCAGAAAGTCACCCATGGGGGACAAGTTTCTGCAGACCTTCCACGCTGAGAGTAGGAAGAAATGCCCGGCAACCTACTACTGATAAGAAGTCCGTACAGAGCTTAGGATGTCATCTGAGGCTTCCACGAGCTTCCTTGGACTCCTCAGCAAGAGGGCTTGTGTCTGGCAAAGGACCTGGTGTTTGGTGAAGTGGAAGAGGAGGGAAGATGGGGGAGGAGGTAAAGCTTTGGAAGTCTATCACCAGGCCTTTCTTCCTAGACGGTCTTCATCTGGAAGCTTGGCTGAAACCTGTTCATTCTCAGAAGTTTCCCTTGACAGATGGGCCACAGCCTAGCATATATTGAGGAAGCCATGCCAGAGGGTAAGGAGGGTGGTTATAAGGGTTTCTAGGAGAGAAACTCATGGCCATCAAGTTGAGGCTAACTCGAAATGACCTTAAAGGACAGGGTAGAACTGCCTCTGTGGGTGTCTGAGACCACAAGTGTTGTTCTGTTGTACAGAGGATTGCTGTGAGTTGGATCTAACTTGACTTGATTTGACACCACCTAACAAGAAGGAAGGAGAGAGAATAAGAAAGTAGTGTGAGCAGTCAGTGGAGGTGAGGAGAGGATTGAGGTCAGGGAGTGTAGGGCCAGTTAGGGTTGAGCGGCCAGGCTCTCACTGCCATCAAGTTGATTCCGACATGTAATGGCCCTACAGGACAGGGTTGAACTGCCCTGTGGGCTTCTGAGTCTTTACGGGAGTCAAAAGCCTCATCCTTCTTCTGTAGAGCAGTTGGTGGGTTACAATGACTGACCTTGAGGTTTGAAGCCCAACACAGAAGCGGACCCCACCAGCACCCCTTGAGGAGAGACCAGTTTACCTGCCCATCAACAGTTCTCCGGGGATTCTGCACGCTCTCACTCAAGCCATTCTCCCTCGAGCCCTCTGACACAAGTATGATCATCGTTGCCATTTTCCAGATGAGGGCAGCCAGGCTGAGTATGGCGGTCATGTGCTTATGTTAATTTCATGATTGGGATGGAGGGGTGGAGTCTAGCCTGTTCATCTGGAGATAGCCATTGAGCAGCCAGTGAGGCCTCTGGGTGGGCATGACTTTCTCCTGAGACGTCTGGGAAATCTCGCGATATTTCTCTCGTGAAGATGAGAAGCCATCTTCCCTGTGGTTGGGACTTAGTCCCAGAGACGATGAATCACGGACAAGACATGTGGAGACCCCTGCCAGTGCCAGGATTCTGCACCCACTGACCTGTGACTTCGTGAGTCAGAAAGAGACTGTATAGACTGATTTTGGGCATATGGGTTAATCTCGGACTTATGACTTTGAACTGGACTGGGCTCAATGTCCTGCTCCTCTTGTATATAAACCTTTTCCTTATATCTATATGCGTGTCTATATATTTGCTCCTCTAGTCTACCCGGACTAACCGACTGAGGGAGGTGAAGAGATTCCCATCGTCACAAAGCCCAGGTTCGAACAATGCACCCACAGTCTGCGCACCCCACCCCAACCTTACTGGGAGCAGGAAACCCGTCAGCTCTGCAGTAGGGCAGGGCCCAAATCCTCCTCCTCCTCCTCCCCGAAGTCTGCCTCCTCACTCCTCCACAGACTCACAGCCCTCCACAGGCTGCAGGGAGACAGAGGCAGAGGAATTCATGAAGACTGCTTGGGGGGCATGGTTTCTGGCCGTCTCCTCTTCCGGGTAGATGCAGGCAGATTCCACAAGCCAGGAATCTGGAAGGATGGCCTGAGAAGTGACATTCCGCTCTGGAGGTCTGGGATGGAAAGAAGAGGGAGCCAGCCAAGGTCAGGGCTCTCTGATAGCAGGTGATCTCTGAGAACAGTGGGTGGCAGAGGGCACCCAGCTGTGGCTCTTCTTTTGAGAAGTTTATCTCTGAAGGGAAGGAGATCAACAGATAGGAAGAAGCCCGAAGCCAGACAAGAGGAGGCCTTTCGAAAGGAAGGGAAAACTGAGCCCTCAGATAGGGCGGGTGAGGCAGTGATGGGGACACTGGGCACCAGGCTGATGGGCTGGCCATGCCGTCTGGGGCAGGGTCTGTAACAAGCAGGCATCAGCCTTGGTCTGTTGTCCACACCGCACTTGCAGCTGCCCTCGCTGTTTGCCTGGTTTGGCACCGCACGTCATTATTTGCAGAGCTTGGAGCTATTTGCAAAGCCTGTCACTGCCTGTGTCACCATTTGGAGAGCCTGGCACTGTTTGTCATTCTGTGGGGTTTGGGTTTTATTTGCAGAGCTCGGGATGATGAGGAGAGGCGAGCGCTGTCTGTGTGACTGTGCTCGGTCTTTGTCACTTTGTCTGCTGGCTCTGCAGAGCCCATCACTGCCGGCGTTCTGGTGTGGCTTACAGAGCCCATTACTACCTGTTCCTAGGCTTGCTGAGCCGTTAGGGCTGGCATCAATGGCTCTGGGGACGTCCACAGTCTGTCACTGTCACGGGCACAGCCCTCAGGGCCTGTCCCTGCCTGGGTCCCCGTGTGCAGATGGAGTCGTGGATGGGCTCCTGCAGGCTGCTCCCTGTCCTGCTAAGGAAGCAGAGGCACTCACTCAGTGTGACTCTTTGCCGAGTTCTGCCACTCCCGGTGTCCTTTCTGGGTCACAGTTCACAGAATCCACCTCAGTCTGGGTTGCTGCCATGAACAACTAATCTTCATGGACAGCCACAACCTCACCAAGAGTTCATCTCTGATCTCTGATGTGTGAGTTTGTGCGTGTGTGTGTGTGTTCCCTCCCTCCCTTACTCCCCCCCACCTCCCCACCAGACCAGCACTCAACCACACCCCCTCCTCAAGGCCTTGCTGGCCTTTTGAGTGCCCCAAAACCAAGCACCTCTGTCCGCCCTCCCATGCTGTGGATGCCATAGCCTGCTTCCCGGAGTTCAAGTCCACTGCCGTGCCCAGGTGGTCCCCATGGGGTGGTGGTGAGCTTGGACTAGTAGGAGAACCAGCAGACCGGCAGAGCACCCAAGGGTGGCAGGCAACATGAGGATACCAAAAGAGGGGAGCCTTCTGTAAAAGATGAAAGCATCCATCTGATAGGGGCTTAAAGGCTGTCATTGGAAGGAAGATGGCTTCGCCAGGCAAAGGGTGCTCTTCCTTAAGGGAGAAGTGCAATGGGTGCAGGCAGCTGGTGCCAGTGGTCAGGTGGCCTCACATAACGAGCCTCACCCCTGTCCTGCAGTGACAGAGATAAGGAACGCTTATTGCATGTACCAGGCTGGCTGCCTCCGGGGCTGGCAAATGGGCAGGGCACTTTGGGAGGGCAGGAGATGGGCCCTGGGAAGAGACTATCTGTGGGCGAAGCGCTGCCTCCTTCAGATCCTAGCACCCTCCAGCACCTTGAACTTCCACCCCCCTGGTGGGAAAGCCAAGAGGAATCCTCATGACACTGCTTGTTTCTCATAGAGAGAAAATTAGAACATCAGAGTTCATGTTCAATGGGGCGGAGAGGGGGGCGAAAATCAAAAGGAACAGTTAAAAGAAGGTGTGTGTGTGTGTGTGTGTGTGTGTGTGTGTGTAAATGTTTTAAAAGCTTAAGAAACCCACAGTCTGTTGGAAAAGAAGAAAGGAAGAAAGAAAGAAAGAAAGGGAATACTCATTGAAAGCCGGGAAAATATGTACTGAGGATCAAAAAGGCTCATTTATGGAATGGAAGGAAAAAATAAAAATGATACAGAAAGGTTCTATGCCTGACTTGCATAGAACAGGAAGCCATGTAAAAGAATGACGTTGACGGTGCTTGCAAGTCTGTGATCTGGACGCTATAGTCCCATCTAGATGTGATATCCGCCTCTGCTTATGAATGCATTCCTGTGGGAAGGGGAAAGAGTGAGCAGCCAGGTCACGTGCCAGTGAAAGGTTGCAGGTGAAAAGGCAGAAAAACCTGGAGCTGCTTGTGAGGAAGGGCAAAGCCAATCGAGGGAGGTTCCTTAAATATTTCAAAGCTTGGAAGCCAGGTGAAGCAATGAGATCCCTCTTTCATCAGAGGGAGATTGGTGATCACAGTGAGAAAGGGGTTCAAGGGAGGGAGAAGGCCTGGTGCATAACTCGGGAGAATCTGTGCAGGAAGGTGGGCCAGAGGTCTCTGCCCCACGCTGCCCTTTGAGGGCGAACCTTGAAGACTCAAGGTCAAACATGAAATGAGGCTGATAGCGCTGTACCATGACAACACCCTCCCTGTGTGAATCTCCCTGGGCTTTGCAGTCTTTTTCCTTAGCGTCATTTTATCTGATCCTCACACCAGCCTCTAGGATGGTTTGGAAAGGGAGTCCACGTCGTGGGTGAGGAAACAGAGGTGGACATAGGTGAAGAGACAAGAGGGCTCTGTTAACAGATTCCAGTGCTGGGGTGTGGACCCAGGCTCCTGGCTCTTTGTGCTGAAAATACCGTGCTGTGGTGGTCAGGTTGCCCCTAGATGCAGAGCTTGTGGGAAGGATGTGAGTGCCAAGTCGTTTATGCGATGGCCTTTTGATGACACAGTGGGTTAAGCACTGGTCTGTAGTACAAACTCACACTGGCTGCTCCATTGGAAAGTGACAAGGTTCAGCTCCTCGCACAGTAGCTGCCTCTGGTCCTATGATCCTGAGAAGACCCTGGGTCTCGAAGTCCTCCTTTTCATATCATTGCCGGCCCACCTTCCTGATACGATGGCTGAAGACGAATGTGTGCATAAGCAAATGTGGTGAAGAAAGCTGACGGTGCCCGGCTATCAAAAGATACCGTGCCTGGGGTCTTAAAGGCTAGAAGGTAAACAAGCGGCCATCCAGCTCAGAAACAGCAAAGCCCACATGGATGAAGCACACCAGCCTGTGTGACCACGACATGTCGAAGGGGTCAGGGTCAGGCATCAAAAAACTAGAAATTATATCATTTAAATGAGGGGGAGGACAGATAACTTTGAGGCAATCATGGGGAATCTTCAGTTCCACCCAGTCCCTGCTGCACTCCAGGGATTGCAAAGTAGCTTTCTGCTGTCACTTGGGGAGTTGGCCTCTTTCGGGCAGTTGAAAGTGTATTGTCAAACAGGGAGGGGCGGGGTCTGGGAGGGAGAGTTGGAGAGGGGCTGAGAGAGCCAGAGACAAGGCTAGCCTTTGCAACCAGAGGGAAGGTGTATCGAGTGTCCAGCCTGGAAAACAGGAAGTAAGAAACCCAAAGACTGGCAGGAGAGCCTGGGCAACAACTAGAGTCCAGAGGAGCCTGTGGGAAGGATAGGCCAATGGAGCTGGAGCCTGAGAGACAGGAAGACAGTGTGAAGTCAGCGATAACTCGGGAAGCAGAGACTGACACAGGAAGGGGGCCACTTGGAATCCAAGAAAACTGACAAGAGGGTTGCAGAGACATCTGGAGATCACCAAGGGATGGCAAGCCCAAAGAGGTTGAAAGGAGACCAAGACTTTCCCTCCAGAGCCAATGGAGAGAGAAAGCATTGACTCATAGTTCCCTAGACTGTGAGAAAATCTTCTGTTTGTCAACACCCCCCACTCATGGTATTTCTACTCTAGCAGAACTAGATATTCATGGCAAAGAGCAAGCATTTCCTTCAACCAGGAGCCAGAAGAGCGGCTGACCAGCTCAGCTCAGCAGAGGGTGAGTGAAGAAGCCAGGGAGAGAGAGGACACTGGGGCAGGGGAAGCTTGGAAGAGAAGGAAGTGATGGGTCTGAAGAGATGAGAGGCCACCCCCCTATGCCCCACCCATGACGTGCTTTCATGTTAGGCTTCTAACCCCAAGGTTAGCTGTTGGACACCACCAGTCACAGAAGGAGATGAGGCTCTCTACGTCTATGCAAACAGTTACTGTCTTAGAAGCACACAGGGGTAGTTTTACCCTGTCTAAAGAGGACCTTAGGATTGAAATTGACTGGATAACTAAATGGGTGAGTGAGTCCTGAGATGGGGGGGTCCACTCCCCTCCTTCCATCCACTCAGTGCAACCATCTGCACTCACCACAGTCATGGTGCCAGGTTCATCCCCACGTCCACACTCCATTCATAAGTTTCAGATTGGAAGCCAGGCCCAGACGATGGAAAATGGATAGTTCCTTCTAAGTGCCCCAAAACACCGAAGTGTCTTTGGGTGGCCCAGTTATGAGATCGGTGGGTTGAAGGTTCAAGTGCACGCAGAGGTCCCATGAGAGAAATTGCTGGTGAAAACCCAGCCCTGGGAAGCTCTGTGGAGCTCAGCTGCCTCTGACCGACATACAGGAGTCAGAATCCACCTGGGGGGCAATTGGGGTTGTTTTGCTTCTGTTGTTCTGGAAACGGAAGACAACCCCCTCATTGAAGAGACCCAGACCAATCCTTTGCCCACTTTCTCTTCAATGTCCTAAGTCACTGTGGCAGTCATGTGCTTATGTTAATTTTATGATTGAAATGTAGGGGTGGAGTCTAGCCTGTTAATCTGGAGAGAGCCATTGAGCAGCCAATGAGGCCTCTATGTGGGCATGGCTTTCTCCTGAGACATCTGGGAAATCTCACGATATTTCCCTCATGAAGATGAGAAGCTATCTTCCCCAGTTGTTGGGAGTTAGTTCCAGAGACGATGAATCATGGACAAAACAAGATGGCAGCATCCGAGAAGCTGGAGGAGCTGGCGGAGAGACCACGTGGCTTTTCCCTGATGGAGCCAGACCTCTGAAGCTGGAGAGGCTGCATGGAGACCTCTGCCACCACTGGATGCTGTTGAGGGACCCTGCGCCCTGGAAGTGAGGAGCCATGTGGAGACCTCTGTCAGTGCCGGGACTCTGCACTCACTGACCTGTGACTTTGTGAGTCGGAAGGAGACTTTATTGACTGATTTCGGGCATATGGGTTAATATCAGACTTATGACTTTGAACTGGACTGGGCTGGGATGTTTTCTCAATGTCCCGTTCCTCTTGTATATAAACCTTTTCTTTATGTCCATATGCATGTCTATGAAATTTATTCCTCTAGCCTGCCCAGACTGACATAGTCACTGTGCTTCCTCAGACCCCCCAGTCAAAGTCTGACTTCAGACCATGTTTTCAAGGTTGAGGAATGGGGGCATCTCAGAGGTCTCCAATTGCCCCAATCCTCTATTGTTTGTTCCGCCTTTCAAAAAGGTCATGGACCTGCATTCCCTTTTCCTTGGCCCCACCCTACCTTGGTTGCCCTGGAAACTGCATGTCCACACCTTCCTGCTCCCTCCCCAGCCAGTCTCCTGGCTCATACTCTAGTGGACAAGGAAGCTGGACCCTAGTGACATTCCCAGGATAGGAGGTGTGGTCATTACATTATCTGTTGTCAATTGGAGACTTAAGAGTGAAGGGGTGGGGTTTAACCCATCAATCAGGCCGTAGCTGGATGACCTCATGTGGAGAGGTGCTAGGAGATAAATAGCTCACTGGAGGCAGGACACAGGCAAACTCCCTGTTGACAAGGCTTGTTGTCAAGTCCTTGTTGACAAGCCACATGGAGCCATGCTTTAGCCCTGGAGCTGAAGGAGTCACATGGTGACCCATGCCAGCACTGAGATGATTCCACTGCCATTGGACCCATAACACTTTCCACCTACTTGCCTGTGATCCTCCTGCATTCGGCATCATGGCATGCGTTTGGTGCATCTAGAGAGGGCTTTATAGTTTGAAATCAGACATATGCACTAATATCAGACTCCTGGACTTGATCTGGATTGAGTGGGGATATTTTCTCAATATTCAATTACTCTTGTTCATAAAGCTCCTTCTTATACATATGCGTGTCTATGAATTTGTTTCTCTGGTCAACCCAGAGTAAGACAGGAGGGCAAATTCTTTACCCAGATCAGGGTCTCTGGAAGCCCCCTGAGGCCCTTCCTGAGACTGGTTTCAGTCACACCGCCCCTGGGGTGGGGTGGCCTCAACTGCCTCAGAGATTCCACAGTGATCTCTGAACTTTCGCCACAGTGCTTCCCCTGGCCTCATTTTTCCACCAGCCTCTCCTCTCCTGCCACACCTCTGTGTTCCCTTTGCAGCCTGACCTCAAGGTGCCCCTCTCTCATACACACCTGCTCCACCTGCACACATGGGTGCCAGCCCAGGGATGGGGTGGCTGAGTCTGTCTGAGAGCACGCTCTCACACGCACGCGTGCCTGCAGACAGCCATGCCCGCAAAAGGAGCATTCAGCCCACACCCCCCACCGCGGCAGACAGCTCAGCGCTCCATAAATACAACTTAAATTAAATATGCACAAACACACCCGTAGCAAGCCACCAGGCTCCGTGCTCTGCCCCAGGCAAGGGTGTTGGGACGCGCAGTCTCTGCACAGCTAAGCAGTCTTTGATTTGACAAATAAATTACATTTCTTGCACATTAAAGAAAAGACTTTGAAGTTTCAAAGACCAGGCCCAGGGAATAGTGACCTTCGTCGGGGACAGGGGCAAGAGGTCAAGTTCTCTTTCTGCTCCTGTCACTGCAAGACTGTCCTCTTCCCTGGGGCCTTGAGGACATTGAAAATTCGTATCAGGTGGCTTAGACAAGGTCAGTGGGTCCCTCAGGCCCTGCTGCCTGGCCGAGGGAGAGCCCCGGGCCTCAGTGCAGGCACTCTGAGCATCTGTCAGGGGTCAACACCTGGCCCCAGATGGGTGACAGGGCTCCCAGGGAAGCATTGGGATACCAAGGTTGTCTTAGGATTTTCCTCTCCCCCTTTTGGATGTCTCTCCCTTCCTGCCTTCATAATGGACTCCTAAACCTACACCAGGCTAGAGAAAATAATACACACACACACACACACACACACACACGCACACCAGCTGTCATCAAGTGAGCTCCCATGTGTGGCAACTTCATGTGCGCTCAAGGAGACCCTCGCTCAGAAGGTGGTTGTGACTTTTGAAAACAGACCACCAGGCCTGCCTTCTGAGGCGCCTCTGGGGGCCCTCAAACCACCAACCTTTGGGTCCGCAGCCCAACCTGCATTGATCTTTTGTCCTGCCTGGACCACCCAGGGATTTCCTTCTCAGTCTTCTCAAAACTCACTCCCATGGAGTTGATTCAGAAGCATCTCGACCCTATAGGACAGGGTGGGACTGCCCCCGTGGGTGTCCCAGACTGTGTGCAAGCAATTAACCCCTCAGATAGGAATGGCGTGGCCCTTTTGCATCTTCGTGGTACCTTTCTATAGTCACCAAGAGGTGTTAGAGTCTCCCAGGATGGATTCCCAGCAGGACGAGATCTCAGCTGGGCTTGCCTATGTTCTAGGCTGCTGCTTCTGAAAGGGTTGGCTAGGTCTCTGGCCCACGCTCCAGGGCAGAGTGTTCAGCAGGCAGACACAGCCTCAGAACTACCTATCTCCAGGACGCTTCCTCAACCTCACCTTCCCTTGAAGGACCCCTTCCAGTCCCTGCTTAAAAGCCTCCCCCATTGATCTCGGTTGCAACTAAATCTTTTAAAACAAGCAATTTTCTGCAAAGGTCATTGCAACATTCAGAGCTGTCTGGCAGCGGCCTGGTGACCCTGGGAAGGCTTTGGAGGGAGGCCAGGTGGAGGGAGGGGGTATGGAAAGCCTTTCAGAGTATAGACCAAACAGTCCACAGTCCCCTAGGCAGATAGCCCTGAGTCATCTTCCCTTCGCCACCATCAGAAGGGAGGACTCAGAGATCAGTCAAGAGCGTGGCCCCACAGATGAGACAACTGAAGCTCAGAGAGAGGACATAGCATCTCTGCAGACACACAGCTAGCTGGGTCTGACCCCAGGCTTCCCTGTTTCCACTCCTGCATTCTTTGAAGGTTAGCTCCAGACATCACTTTGAATCCCCAAAGGTGGCCATTTATAAATACTCAGCTCTGGTGGTGTCGCTGGGTAAGCCTTGGACTGCTCGTTGCAAGGTCGGCGGTTCAAACCCAGCAGCAAACTCCTTCCCTGATTGGAGGGAGAAAGACGAGGCCGTGTGTTCACATAAAGATTTCCCCAAACACAAAAACCAAACTCTTTGCCATTGAGTTCATGCTGACTCAGCAATTCTAGAGGACCGGGTATAACTGCCCCTGTGTATAACTGCTTCCTAGACAGTAACTCTTCCTGGGAATGGAGAGTCTCGTCCTTCTCTTGCAGGGTGGCTGGTGGTTTCAAGCTGCTGAGCTGAGGTGAGCAGTCTGCTTCGTAACCGACTACCCCACCACGACTTGGTTTGATTTGATATGTCCAGGCTAACACGTGTGCTTGAAAATGGCCTGTCTCTCACATCCACCCCAACATTTCTGTCTCTGGTGAACTTCTATTCACATTCCAAAGCCCAGTTAGAATGTCACCTCCTTCCTGATTTTCCTGTCCACCTCTATCCCAACCTTTACAGTCTGAACTACACCTTCCCTGTGTCTCCATGACTCCACATGGACTCTTGTGAGAGTCAATGCTTTACTATTAACTATTTACATGTCCCCCCACCCCCATGCCATACAAGGTCAATAATCCTACAGCAGTATGGCAGGCAGTGTTGGGCCCCATTGACATCACTAGCTGCATACCATTTGTTCAGGTCAGGCCATGTGTGGAAAGGAGGTGCTTAGACTGACCTCTGAGCTTGTGCTGGTCTTCAAACAAGCTGCCAGCTAAGTGAGGCATCGTGTAAGTCCACATGAAAGAAGCACCCCAGTCTGTGTGATTCTAGTAATAATAAGTAACATAATCCAAATCTAAAGGAGGGAATGACATCAGAGCTTAAATTGTGAACACCAGGTTTGAAGAAGGCTCTGGATCCCAGGGGAAGCACCAGATTTGTTGGCAGGGTCCACACATAGATGAAGCCTCTGGCAAATCCCCTTGATTCTTAGTGTAGGGATGTGAACAACCCCATTACCACATGGAGAGCACTGTAACGCGCATTAGGGCAGATGTCAAGGGGTCAAAGTGTCATATCTTATCATCTGATCTCCTTTTTGACCCATGGTAAAGGTGGTTCAGTGGAAACAAAAAGGAAGGGGAGAACACATGTGGATGAAGCCCTGGTGGAGCTTCTCTGACCATGGACCAGACTCCGGGATGTGCACAGCCTTGCTAACAGGCAGAATGCATTGGAAAGCAGACTGCTGCCAATGTAGTTAGATTAAAATTTAGCAGCTTAGCATTTGATCTCCCTTATGACCTATTGGCATCTGTTCTCATTTTTAGTGTTTTCTTTTCGATTGAGGATTTTACCTGCTTCATTTTGTTGTTGTCCTTAGTTTAAAAAAAATTTTTTCCTGTATATGAAATCCAGGAGAGGTAAATCAAGAAGGCAGTAACTGGATTAATGGTTTCCAGGGGCTTGGCAGGGGATGCTAATCATAAGGAGTACAGGAATGAAAACCATGTTCTAAAATGGTGGTGATGTTTATATGACTCCTCTTGATGTGATTGAATTGTACGATATGTGAATTATATACCAGGAAAACTGTTTGGGGTGGGGAGAAGAATGGTGCTTGGAACTAAATCAAGGTCAAGGTTCTTGAAATAGGGCTCAGGCTGGAGGTGGTCATCTCTCCAGACATATTAGCACCTGTAAGGATGCTTGTCCCAGTGAGTGTAGGGAAGACCTAAGAAGAGGGTATGTTCCCAGAGAGGGAGGTACCAGGTTGACTTAAGGGAGCTCTTTTTTGACATCTTCTGCTGAGACTGAGCTGAGGCAGACACTGTCCTCACCTAGCAGTGTGTGTGTGTGTGTGTGTGTAACTGGTCCATTCCCCTGCCCTTCCCCAGCATCAGCATCAATGACTTTTCCACCCCGAGTGGGGTATTTACTAAGATGGGCACTGTGTTAGTCCGGGTAGCCTAGAGGAACAAATTTGAAAGACACGCATATGGATATAAGGAAAGTGTTTATATACAAAAGGAATGTGACACTGAGAAGGCATCCCAGCCCAGTCCAGTTGAAAATCATACGCCCGATATTAACCCATATGCCCGAAATCAGTCTATAAAGTCTCCTTCCAACTCACGAAGTCACAGGTCAGTGGGTGCAGAGTCCCAGCGCTGGTAGGGGTCTCCCCATGGCTCCTCGCTTCCAGGGCTCAGGGTCCATCAACAGCATGCCGCTCCAGCTTCAGAGGTCTGGCTCAATCAGGGCAAGGCCGTGTGGTCTCTCTGCCGGCTCCTCCAGCTTCTCAGAGGCTGCCAGCTTGTCTTGTCCGTGATTCATCGTCTCTGAGGCTAACTCCCAACAACTAGGGAAGATAAATTCTCATCTTCACGAGGGAAATATGCGAGGTTTCCCAGAAGTCTCAGGAGAAAGCCACGCCCACATAGAGGCCTTATTGGCTACCCAATGGCTATCTCCAGATTAACCGGCTAGAGTCCACCCCTACATCTCATTCATAAAATTAACATAAGCACATGATTGCCACCGGGACTTCTCCTTTAAAAACATCAGTGGAGATCAGGTTGATTCAAAAGCAAGAGATCAAGACCAAAAATTAAAATTTAGAGTTGTGGTTTGAAAGCAGGACTTGATTACGATTTTAGTGACAGGTGTGATAGCAGGTTAGGGTTCGGTTTGAAAGACGGCTACCATTCCTGGGGTCTCCTCACCCCATGCAGAAGAACCAGTTCCTGCCCTCAGGGAGCTCCCAGTCTGATGGAGAAGATGGAAGAGTCTGAGAAACAGAACACAAACCTGGGCACTCAGGTGCTTGGGGTCCACGGGACTGAGGTGTGACTGGAGATGGGTGGACGCAGCAGGGACGCCCCTAGAGGAGAGACAGAGAAGATGGGGAAGGAGGAGAGATTCCCTCTGGTTGCTGTTCAGGAGCCCAGCAATGGGAAATCTGTCTCTGGAGTCTCTCTGTCTCGACACCCTGTCTCTGGTCAGGTCAGTATTGTGCACATGGAAGTGTGTGTGTGTGTGTGTGTGTGTGCGCGCGCGTGCGTGTGCGGTGCCGGGGGCGCGCGGGATTGAGCAGAAGCAGGAAAGTTGGAGAGAAAATGGGACAGGACATCCAGAGATGAAGGACTAATTTCCTGTTAATGGTTGGTTGCTTGGCAACTCAGCTTCTCTCTGCCTGTTGCTCTCCACATTGAATCACGGACTTCGAGTGTTGAAGTGCCTCCTTTGGAAACTCAACTGTGTGAGAGGCTGGTCCCTGTCAGTGCCCTGCACTGCTGGATAACAGAGCAAAGCACAGCCTCTCTCTCTCTCTCTCTCTCTCTCTCTCACACACACACACACACACACACACACACACACACACACGCCTGCCCCTGTTTATATAAAACTTGGGCACATACACAAAAGTGCATTACTCTTGGGTTGGCACATAAGCAGGATCTTGTCAGCGATCTCGGGAACAGAAATGTACCTCGGTCCTTGGCTCCGCGCAGAAAAGAATTTAAGCCGAAACCTGGTTTGTGATCCAAACAAGGTTTGTGAAAATGAAAAGAAGCTTCGGGTTTACATCGGCACCTAGGAAATCCCTCACCCCCATCTGCCAGCTAGGAAAACTGCCTGAGAGAGAGCCCCATGGGCTCACGGCTCTTCCTTGTCTATCTTTTTGGTGAGAAGGCCTGGCTGATGACCCTGGCCAACCCCATTGGCTGAATTGCAGTCACCTGACCCAGATGAACCAATCCAAGTGTAGCATTTTTTTTGTAGGAAGCCTGGATCTTTGAGCATGCTCAGTGTGCCACCGTTTTTGACCTCTAATGGATGCCCCCTTTTCCTGCTTTAGCTACCTATCAATATCTAATAATCATCGCTACTATCTTTGACTACATTCATGTGCTGAATATTTTACTAAGAGTTTTGTCTTTATTTCCTCCGTCTGCACTTGGATGTCTACCTGCCCCAGGGGAGGGAGAAAGACCTGGTGAACTGCTTCCAGAGAGATGAGGCCGTGAGAAGCCCCAGGTGGCAGCTCCACTCGGTCCCAGGGGTGACCGTGGGTCGGAATCAACTGGTCAGCGGCACTCAACAGCAATACAAACAACATCGACTCTTCTCAGAGACCTTATGCTAATAGAGGATGATCTTGAAAACAGCAACCACAAAATGCACTGCCAGCCGGTCGGTCCCACCTCTTAGCCACCCGATGGGACAGAGTAAAACTGTCGCATGGATGTCCAAGACTGTGACTCTTTATGGAACTAGAAAACCCCATCTTTCTCCCTTCGAGCGGCTGGTGGCTTTGAACGGCTGACTCTGCTTTTCCACTTGAGCCCTTGACATCAGCTTTTCATCTTTTCCCCTCCCTCCCCGCGCCCCCTCCCTCATCAGCCCTCAACACTTTACAAATTATTATTATTATGCCATATCTTACACTGCGCGACATCTCCCCCCGCCCACTCCCCTGCTGTCCCTCCTCCAGACAGGAGGTTATGTGTAGATCCGTGTAATTGGCTCCCCCTCTCTCCCCCACCTTCCCTCCACCCATCTCGGTATCTCCACTCTCACTACGGGTCCTGAGGGGCTCATCTGCTCAGGACCCCCTGTGTTTCTGGCTCTGGTCTGTACCAGCATACCTCTTCCAGTCTAGGTGGATTTGTAAGGTAGAACTGAGATCATGATAGTTGGGGGAAGAAGCCTTCAAGAATTCGGGGAAACTCGTTACTTCTCTGCACCCTGACTGGCCCGTCTGCTCCCTGCGACTCTTCTGCAAGGGGGTGTTGAATTGCCCACAAATGACTTTTGGGTCCCCAACCCTGTTCTCCCCCTCATTCGTAGTGATGCGGTTCTTGTTCATTGATGCTTGGTACCTGCTCCCTTCAACCCCTCGTGATCACACAGACTGGTGTGCTTCTTCCAGGTGGGCTTTGCTGCCTCTGTGCTTGATGGCTGCTTGCTTACCTTTGAGCCTTTAAGACCCCAGGCGCTTTATCATTTGGTAGCTGGGCACCACCACTTTTCTCCTCCATGTTTGCCTCTGGACCCATTTGTCTTCAGTGATCATATCGGGAGGAGGGCACATAATGATATGATTTTTTTTCTTTGATGCCTGATTCCTGATTCTTTCCATACCTTGTGGTCACACAGGCTGGTGTGCTTCTTCCCTGTGGTCTTCTTCTCGAGACTTTCCCTAAGTGGGAACAATACAGAGCCCTTATTCTCTCGTGACCGCCCGGGTTCTCTCAGCACCAAGCTTCAGAGGCTCACACCTGGGGTGGGGGTGGGGCCGGGGGTTGTCACAGGCTCTCATCCTGGCACAGTGATGTTCCCCTGGACACGGAGGACAAGGAGGCCATCTGCTCCCATAGAGAGTGACAGCCTGGGGAGCCCATTATGGGGTTGCTTTGAACCAAGATCCACTCAATGGCAGCGGATTGGCTTTCTGGTTTCTCTCTCCGTCGATGGACATTCACATAGCTCCCGCCCTGGGCCATTGAATGGATTCCAACCCACAAGCATATAACAGAGTCCAACTGCTGCGTGGGGTTCTCTAGGCTGCGGTCCTTGCAGTGGCCGGGCCTGAGAGGTGGGTCTGAATGGCCAGCCTTTCACTTAGCAGCCACAGCCTTCACCGGGGCTGCTGTGAACTGTGCTGCCGTGGGGTCATGCGTCTGCTGGCCTCTGCCTGGGTTCCTGCTTCCCGTTCTGACTGTGGCCCCTGTCTCTGAAGCAGCAGTCAGCCAGCCACTCCCTACCGCTCCACCCTCCCAGGGGGCTGTGTCGGCAGGCGTCTCCTCTTCCAGGAGAATGTCAACTCCATGAACACAGATCCCGTGTGTCCGGGCAGTATCCAGCCTTCCCTCTTCACTTCACGCAGGACTTAGTAGGCAGTTTAAGCAATCGATAAATGGCTGACCAATGGGATGAATGCAGATGTGGATGTGTCTACCTGTCTGTCTGCATGTGTGTGGATATATGAGAGCCAATAACACACACCTCACTCACACACACAGCATGCATGTGTACATAGGAACACTGAGCATGTGTGAGCTTTTGCCCGGGGATGGGGGTGGGGAGGTGTCCCCTAGCCTCTGTCTCAGGAGTTCACAAGCAGGAAAGGCCACCCCACATCCCAGGTCCGTGTGCTCAGCAGGCCTCAGGCTGCTCTACAAAATAGACGGGGTCTGGCGATGAAATTGAATGCTCACATCGCATCATAAAATATTTTTTTATTTATACGACTTTTATATTCCCTATGTAATAAACATAACAGTCTTTTCACGAATGCTTTTCTTATTCCCTGTCAGGTGCCGGCCCACTTCTCCCAGGCCGACAGGAGGTGTCTCTGGCTATCCTCCTGGGGAAAGGTAAGGTGTGTCAGACGGGGTTCTCTAGAGAAACAAAACCAGGACACTAGTAATTCTCTTTATATAATTATATAGGTAGAGGGATATAAAAATAAGAAATAAACATTTAACTAAATCTGTAAAGCAGTACAAATGGTTTGGTGCAACTCACTTGCCTGAGACAGCTAGTAGACTGGCAGTCTTTTGAGTCTTGGGGCCCGCCGAATAGTCCTCTGTAGAGCAGTTCAGGCTATCTGGCCACAAGCAGCAAACAGCAAAGCAGCTCATCAATAGTCAGCCAGATGACAGAGTCCCACAGTCCCCAGCTCAATAGATGTATATTCCAGCATGGCAAAGCACGGTTTGAAGGAACCTCAACTCACAGCAACACAGCCCACGGATTAGGTGTCCCACGGGTAGTGTCGCTTGGAGGTTGAGGCACAGGACAAACAAGGCAGCCGGCTGGTCTGAAGATTCAAGAGCAAGAGGACAAGGGTAAGGCTTGCCGAACCATTTGAATCTCCGCCCTTCAATTGACCTTATGTGTGTTCATTGGCCATGTTGGCCCAACAAACTTACCTATCTTCTTTGGCCATGTTAGTGAGGAGGGACAGGTCACTGTGCGCCAGTGACCAGTCTGGGAGGCCATGCACCAAGAGGCAGCCCTCAGAGATGAACCAACCCCTCCCCCCACCACCCATTGCCCAGCAGCCTGGCAAAAGAATTGAATAAAATGTGTCCATGTGCCAGTGGCACATAACTAAATTCTACTCCACCCTAGCTTCTTCTCCCACAACCCACAATCCATCCATCCGTTCATATTCAACAACAACCAAGTGAACCAGTGACAAGGACACAGGTCTCCTATAGGTACAACTTTCCAGCTTCATGGGTAAATATTGGTATTGTGTTAGGCAATGAAATAATTCATCTATTTTGTATGCTTCTTAACAGCTGCTAAGCTTTATCATTTATTAATAGACTAATAGTTCATTAGACTTTTAAGAATTAAGTATAGAGCCACTAATGGATTAAATTTAAATAATTAAGCTGGCATAAGTGGAGAGGGACGGCAGGGGAGAACTGCACTCTGCAAACCGGGTGGCGTGTGTACCAAGGACGCTGCATCGGCCCAGACTCCCGTGCACACACGTGTCCTTGTATGCTCAGGCGTGAGAAGCAGACAACACCGAACAGCGAGTCGGAGTCCAGTTCCCCTCAGGAAAAGAGGTTAACCCCAGCCCTTTTTCTTAAGCCAGGATCCCAGAGGGTGAACTGCATGGTGATGGCATTGGGCTGTTAACCACAGGGTCAACGGTTTGAAACTACCAGCTATTCCTCAGGAGAAAGACGAGGTTTTTCTACTCCCAGAAGATTACAGTCTCAGAACCCCACAGAGGCAGTTCTAGCCTACCCTATCGAGTTGCTGCGTCATGATCTCAACTTGATGGTTTTTTGTTTGGTGTGTGCTTCTCTTGGGCAGGGGTGTTTGTATGCCTGGCTACCCCCCAATCAGGAAATCCCAGGGGGCCCTCAGTGCACAGTGTGAGAGAGACAAGGGTGTGAGCCACCTCTGGCTGAATGAGTCACGTTCCATCTCCTTGGGGGCTCCATCTTTCCCTCCCTCGGACCCTCTCACACCTGAAGACTTGAGGTGTGACAGAGCAGATCTGGATCCAGATGTAGATATGCGTACATATGAGTCCCTGGCATCTTACCCATGCGACAAGACAAAAGTTCATTTATTTGTAATTAGAAATAAATATTTCACAATATATAATTGCATATCTTTTTTGTGATGAATCACTGAGCTTCAGTTATGTTTAATTTGTCACAATGAAGATACATTCTGCATATCAGATATTTACAATATCATAACAGCAGCAAAATGACAGTGATGAGGTAGCACTGAACATAATTCTATGGTTGGGGGTCACCACCACATGAGGAGCTGCCTTAAAGGGTCACAGCCCGAGGAAGGCGGAGAACCGCTGCTCCTGATGGAGACTTGAGAAGATGTCCTGGTGTTGGCCGGGGCAAGTGGGGAGGGAAGGAGACTATTTCAGCAGCAAGAGCAAGGTGCGCAGAGGCCCAGAGCGGAGTCTTGGCCATTTGCTCTCCCTGCATCAGACGTGATGCTTCTGCTGCCTGTGGACGCTGGAGGTTGTGCTTCTCTTGTACAACATGTATCTTCCTCCCCCATCCTGTGATAATCACGTATGAACCAGCTGCATTATCTCTGCTGGCCAATATGTTCCCAAGGACAGGGGTGAGAGCGGTGGGCCTGTAGCTGTGTGACTCTGAGATAAATGTGGAAGCAACTCCGTCTGTCTTTGTTTCCTGGTGCAGCTGCGGCAGAAATACCACGCGTGCGTGACCTTCCCCAACAGAGATGGATTTTCCCATTCCAGGGCACTGACTCGACGGAAGCCTCGCTCAGTCTGCTCTGGGGAAAGATCCTTCTCTGTCTCAGCTTCTCCGAAGTCCTCCGAGAGCCACACATGACTGCCATCCCGCAAGCCCCACCCTTACTCCCCACCCCTGTCCATGCTTCCTTCTGTGTGCCTCACGGGTCCGTTTCACATCTGCGAAGCGGTGGGTGGAAAGCACACGAGACACTAATACGTGACCTCATAATCGTGAAACAGAAGATGATAACCCCATGCAGGATGACAGTCACCAACCCTCGTTCGCTCCCTCACTGCCATGGAACTGATGGTGACTCTTAGCGATCCTATGGGACAGAGGAGACCTGCCGTTGTGAGTGTCCCAGACGGCAGCTCTTCATAGCCCAAGGCACAACCGCTAGGGGACCAGGGGGTAGGATACCAGCACACAGTTGGAGAGACACGATCCAATCCTTAACTCTGCACCCTAAGGAGGAGAGCAGCAGACGTGTTCACCGTGTGCAGGGAGACTCTGGGCAGGGCAACTGGTTAACACGCTCAGTTGGAGGGTGCACCCAGTTTAGATGTGCAGTGGAGGACAAGCCTGGTCTGGCAACCTACTGCAGAGAAGCAGACCACGGTGTGCTCCCCCTGGAGTCAGACTCGACCTGATGACAAGGGCTTTGAGCATCGTGCCAGGCACCCAGCAGGGGCTCTGTAGCTAGAATCTCAGAGCGGGGCGGAAATGCACATTCTGTCCCCAGCCCACCAGTCCCCGGCGGTGTGACTTAACATCCCTGGGCATTAATTAGGGGACATGTCTGCCTCCTCGGTTTGATGTCTTGACTGTGACAATGGAGTAAGTCAGTGCAGTGGGTTTGCACCGGACTCTGATGAGGCTATGGGGGATCTGACTTCAAGGTGGCTTGGGGGCACAGTGTTAAGCGCTGAGCTGCTGGCCAAAAGGTTGACAAATCCATTGCTTCCTGGGAGAAAAGACCGGGAGATCTCATGTGTGCTGTGCCTGATTGCAGCCACGGTGTCTCCCATCGCCTCCTATGCGGGTGAAAGTTGGACACTGCCTATGGAAGACAGAAGAAGAATTGATGCATTTGAATGACGGCGGTGGAGAAGAGTGCTGAAAGTGACATAGACTGATGAAAGAACAAGTCCATCTCTCCTGGAAAAGAGATGTACGGCCAGAATGTGCCTTAGAAGGAAGAACGGTGAGGTTTTGCCCCATGTGCTTTGGAAGCGTGGTCAGGAAAGATCAGTCCCTGGAGAAGGACCTACATCATGCTTGGTGGAGGGGAAGCAATAAAGAGGCAGACCCTGGACAAGATGGACTGACACAGGGGCGGTACCAGTGGGCTCAAGCAGGAGGTTGGCGCAGGAGCAGGCAGGGTGTTTTTCTGTGATACACAGGGCCATTTGGAGTCAGACCAACCCATCCACACCTAACAACAGAATGTATGTATCGAAAAACTGCTCAGCCCGTAAGGGCCACTTCAGTGACTTCTCATTAGTCACAAATATCCCACTCACCAGTGACTGGGGTCATACAGGACCCCCCATCCAGGAACTTTATCCATTTCTGACTGAAATCCAATCATCATTTTCAAAAGCAGTAAAATGGGGGCAGGGCAAGGAAACCTTCCCATTATCTGGTTCTTCTTCACCAGAAGCCTCAGGTGATAACAAGCACTGCCCATCTTCTCGGCACTTATCTCAGAAGCCTTGATGGTGAATTCCTGAATGAGCCCAAGATGCTCCCTTGAATCGCTGAGAGACATTAGCTTGCATCCAGGCGTGTTCCCACTTTCTCCTGGGTTTGTTACCTCTCAGTTACTTGAAAACGGGCTGCATGGCCCTTATGGTAGGTATCTTCCAACGAGCTGAAGAGTCAGCTCTAGGCCTGAATCCAGGATTTTCCCCTCTCAGAGGAATCACGCCCATAGCAGAGAAGGATTTTCTGAAGTCAGGATGCACTTGTCCAGCAGGGCCCCCAAACCAGGTGGTCCAAGGAACAGCCGAAGAAACACTGCGAAGTCCTGTGTCTTCCCTATGATTGGGTCCAGATAAGACCCTTGTGGCTCTTAAGGTTTCCACTGGCTGGGGTTCAGAGGAACCCCTGGCCTTTCTGCCCAGTCCTTCCTGATCTGGAAGCTCCATTGTAATCCCAATATGATGCCTGCATGGGAGTAGCTGTATGAAGGATGGATGATGGTGGTGATGGAAGTGATGAAGGTGGAGGTGGAGGTGGAGGTGGAGGTGGAGGTGGTGGAGGTGGAGGTGGAGGTGGAGGTGGAGGTGGAGGTGGAGGTGG
>PVJH01032511.1:0-22583 GCA_004026705.1 Nesogale talazaci | reverse complement strand
CTGGGCTTCTGGCAGGTGTTCGGCTTCTTCAAGGGCATGTCCTTCCCCCTGGCCAGCATCGCCGTCTACAACGCCGTGGCCTTCGGGGTCTTCAGTAACACGCAGCGCTTCCTGAGTCAACACCGCAGCAAGGAGCTCGAGGCCAGCCCGACCCCCACTCTGTTGGACCTGACCCTGGCCAGCATGGTGGCCGGCGTGGTCTCCGTCGGAGTGGGCGGGCCTGTGGACCTCATCAAGATCCGGCTGCAGATGCAAACACAGCCATTCCGAGAAGGTAAGAAGAGGCCTGGAGCCTGGAGGCCCAGTGTGGCCCATCTGAGACGTGGTTGCTAGCACCCTTGTGACTGAGCGGGACATCTGTACTGGCCCATCAATCACAGTTGGTCGCGATCAGGATTTCATCTACAGTAGTAGCTGCTTCTGGGTCCGGATGGAGGATGTGCCGATCTCCCTGCCAAGGACTCTGCATCCTCAACTCCTATCAAGGCCATTTCAATTCACAGAGACCCCATAGGACAGGGGAGTCCACCTGGGTTTCTGAGACCGTCAATCTTTACAGGAGTAGAAAGTCTCTACAGGGTTGTATGTAGGTCTGAACTGTTGACCTTGTCATGGATGCGCAAAGTCTAACCCGCCAGGCCACCAGGGCTCCCTAGAGCAGCGGTTCTCAACCTGTGGGTGGCGACCCTCTTGGGGTATCAAACAACCCTTTCACAAGGGTTGCCCGATTCATAGTGGTAGCAGAATGATGGTTATAAAGTAGCAATGAAAATAATTTTATGGTTTGGGGGGGGTCACCACCACATGAGGAGCTATATTAAAGAATTGCAGCATTAGGAAGGTTAAGAACCACTGCCCTAGAGTCCTTGATCAGTTTCCCCCATAATTCAACAAGGTGGGTATGATCCCCCTCTCAGGAAAGCTGAGACCCCCAGAAGCCAAATTATTGACTCAGGGACTTGTAACCCCTCCGAGATGAGGGAGGTCCAGCTGCATACTTTGTGTGGTGTTGTGCCAAATGCAAATGCCAAGACACATTATTGTAAATGATGGAGAATTTGCACAGGCAGGAAGTGGGATACATGGTGGGGATCGCCATGGGTGACCAGGAACAGGAAGTGTATGCACCAATGAAAGGAAAATGAATTTGTCTGTTTTCCTCAGCCCAATGCACAACGAAGACTGAACAACAGAGCAAGAATCGTAGGCTTAAACCAAACATGGTGACTACACTGTGTGACTCCCTGTGAAACTGGGTCTGGGTTTCATGAGACTTATACATCTGTCTTATTCCAGGGGGACAGAGACAAGGAGGGGCTATTCCTTTCCTCACCCTTCCTAGAATTCCAGTTAGAGCTTCATTTCTTGGTGTGACACAGGGCTACCCTTGCATCATCAGCCACGGATCTGCTTTCTCCTGTCTGGGAATGGACCTAGGAGTCCTGGTTTCACTGGGCTGCTAACTGCAATGTTCACCGTTCGAATCCACAGGCCATTCAAAGGGATAAAGATGAGGCTGTCTGTCCTATGAAGACTTTAGGCTTTAGAGAGTAGGGTGGGGGTTGGGATTATAGTCCTAGAAACACACAGGGGGCACTTCTACTTTGTCCTCTAGGAACTGGCTTGGCAGCAGTAAGAGCTTGAGGGAAAGGATCTTCCATGTCTTTTGCTGGAGATGATGTAGACAAAGGAGGATGAAAAGAATGGGAGAGCAAAGATAGCCTTGGGTAGAGGAAGGCAGTCTTCAAGGACATCTTTCAGTATCTTGGGGTTTGACCTCATCCCACTGAGCATCACCCTGGCCTCCCTGATCAGGGCCGTGATGCCTGGAGCAAGGTGACCGGGCCAGGACATGGAAGATCTGCCCTGATGGGCAGTCTGGATTTATCCTTCTAAGACCTGGTCTCTTGGGTGAGCATTCTACACTAAACCGTAGGGAGCTGTGTGCCCTCCCGCTCTACTTCCTAGACTCCTCGCCACTGTGGGAGACCCTGGCAGTCTCTGGAGGGACAAAATTTCCTAACCCTGGTCCTGTATTGCCTTGACACAATCACAGACACAATGGGCTCAAACATACCAGTGATCGTGAAGATCACAATATTTTTGTCCTGTATTACATAAGGTCATCATGAGTCCAACCAACTCAATGGCCACCAATAGCAACTCCTGTCTTGGGGCCTGCCTGTGGCACCCTGTGGCAGGGTGTCAGCTCATTTTTGGCGCCAGAAGAAAGCCAGTCCTCTTCAGCAAGTCCCATCATAGAAGCAACCGAAAAGGACAATATGCTTGGTTGGCCCTTCTCCAGCTTGCCAGGAAACCCGGCCTTTGTGGAACACAGTGAAGGTTCCTAGGGAAGGGCAAAGGGAGGTTTCCATAGGTAAACATTTCCCAACACCACGGCAAAGCTCAAAGTCATTAGCCACCGGTCCCAGAGGTTTAACTATGGGGCCAAAGGCAAAGACCATATTTGAGTGAGAGGAGGAGGGTAGGAACCTAGACATGGGGACCTGTCGGCCCTGGCGATCAGAGGCAAGTCAGTGACTGTCACAGAGTGAGGGTTGAGTCGCATAATGTATTGGTGACATAGTGGATTAGCATGGGGCTCTTAAGTTGAAGGTTGGCAATTTGAACTCACCAGCTGCTCCATGGGAGAGAGATGAGGCAGCCTGTTTGGGTAAAGCTGTACAGCCTCTGGACAGCTCTGCCATAGGCTGGAGTCTACTCCACAGCAATGGGTTGGGTTTTTCATACTCCAAGCACTGTGCTGAGGGTTGTGCATGCATAGACTCTATCTTGCAACCTGCGTCCTTGACATGTGCTGAGGGAGACCTGGAGCCAGATTGGATTGAGATTTGGGCCCAGTAGTGGGACTCCTGGATGCTATTTCTGCCCCACAATTTTGCAGAAGCTGAAGGTTTGGCATCTTTGGTAGCCTAAGATGGGGATTGCTTAGACCCTTGCACACCACTGATGTCTATTTAAAGGGGAGGAGAGGAGAGATGGTTTGGAAGCAGATTTTCAAAATGTCAGTCAAGATGGACATGTCTCACAAGTTCCAAGGGTTAGGTCCGAAATTTGTGACTTTGAGCCTTCCCTCTCTGCAAGGACCACTCATCCCTACCTCTCACCCAAATGCTTGGGGAAGGGTCTTTGGTAAGTATAGGTAGAATGAACTGCTGGAGAAAAGGTAGCCTTGGTGGGACAAGTCAAGCAAAGAATGACCAGGCAGGACTTTCTGCCAGGGAGCTATTCTGGTGGGGTGGGGGTGGAGAGAGAGAGAGAGAGAGAGAGAGAGAGAGAGAGAGAGAATAACTCAGAAGCCCTCTAGACTGGAAAGCTAACAAAATGAGTAGAAATACTTCACTCTTTTGACTAAAACATGGACATGTTTATTTCAGTTTCTGAATGACTCTGCTATTAGAAAATCAGCAGAGCTCACACTATGTTAGTTTGGGTTCCTGGGAGACCATGCCAAAAAGTATCCTGTCTAAAAGAGTGGCCCTAACTAACTCCACTCAGCTGACAGCTGTTATGTGGCCTGATGTGGTCAGAGCTGCTGATTTTTAGCAACAGGTAGAAAACTAGATACTTTTGTGATAAAGCTTTTGACTGGACATTACCCAGTAAATGAATTAAAAGCAAAAACAAGCGGACACAACTCAGTGCAATCCAGAACATTATAGCTTGGTCAGACTGGGGTAGAGTTGAGGGTCAGTTGTGGCCTGTACTTTTGGCAGCAGCTTTGGTAAAATGGGTGTTTTCTGGAAGTCTTGGGCAGAACTGGTGGGTCTTCTCATGGTTTGTGGGTTCACCACCAAATTGCCAGTCTACTTCCTGGGTTATGACCACAAAGGCACAAACTGCACCCACATTCTTAAGAAAGGCACTAGTGGCATCTGGTTTTTCTGTTCTGAGACAGGTGGCAAATTCAGATGAGAGCTCCATTCCTCTGGTTAGGTAACTTCAGAGTACGGACGTAGTACATTTGTGATGATTTATAATCACATTTAGTGTGATCTCTTGAGATGTTTTAGCAAAGGATGCAATGCTGGAAGAGGTCATTCATCTATATGCCCAGTATTCAAGAAGTCAGTTACTTGGCCAACTGACTGGAAGAGACCCATATTTGTACCCACTGCAAAGAAAATGATTCAACAGAAGGTAGACACTATCAAATGTCATCATTAATATCACACGAAGGTAAAGTTTTTCTGAAGATAATTAAAAATTGAAAATGTGGTCTTCATACAATTGATATATGTGTTGATCATGAGTTGTATGACCCCCCCCAATAAAATGATTTATTAAAAAAGAAAGGTTACAGCATTACATTGACAGGAAGTTAACTGCCAGACATTCAAGATGGATTCAGAGGAGGATGTGGAATGAGAGAGATTACTGCTGGTGTCACATATGCAAGCTGGCTGAAAGTAGAGATTAGCAGGAAGATATTTACCTATGTTTTGTTGACTCTGCAATGACATTCTATTGGTGTCAAGTAATGATGAATGACATTGTGAAGAATTTTTCATGCAGAACCTGCACAAACAAGGGCATTCTGCCTAGCTACCATCAGAAAGGTGTGCACTAAGGCTGTCTACCCTTTCCTCACACATATCCAATCTGTATGATGATCAGGGGGTGATGGATTTGGCAACATTCAGGAGCTAATAATCCAAGAGGACACATGCGGCATGAGGATTGGACGGGAGGCTGATTCACAACCGGCAATGTGCAGAGGATACAACCTTACTTGCTGAAAAGGAAGATTTGAAGTACTAATTGAAGAGTGAAGATTCTATAGCCTTCCATAAGGATGACACCTCCATATGAAGAAAACAAGACATTTCACAGCTGGACCAATAAGGAACGTGCTGGTAAATGGAGGAAAGGTGGAAGCCGTCAAGGATATCATTGCACTTGACCCACAATTTGCTCACTTGACCCCACAATCTATGCTTATGCAGGCAGCAGTCTAGAAATCAAATGACATGTTTGAGAACTTTGTGCTGGATAAAGTAGAAAAAAGTGAAACAGGAAGCAAGATCCTTCATGGGATGAATGGACACAGTGGCTGCCCACATGGGCCCCCAAAGATAGTGAGGACAGCCCAGGAGCTGGGAGTGCTTGGTTCTGTTGCACACAGGCACCGATGGCCCTGACAGCAGGGTTTTGCTCTATTGCCATGAGAGGGATATTTCCCACCAAACACATGATATTGCATTGCTTTCCGCTTATACTCTTGCATGATGTTGGTTTGCATCTTCAAGGTGTGTGACTATTCTTGCTGTGATTTCTCAAATTGTCCCACCACGATCAACGTGCATTCAGTGCATTCTAAGCAAAAGTCTTACCTTTTCCCTCTCACCCGCCTCTGGGAGCCACTAATTGCTCACGGTCTCCGCTTCCTTCGTTCATTTAAGGGACCTCACGCAGCATCTGGCTTTCTGTATGTGGTGGCATGTAGCAGGACTACGTTCAGTTCATCTCCGTGCCCCATGGCTCAAACCCCATGGGTTGTTTTGGTTTTTCCAGATCCCACAAGCTTTTGTCCTTCGGCAGAGTGCAGACTGGCTGCTTTTCTGTCCCTGTCTGTTGCTGGAAAATATGTTCCTTTTCCTTCCCTGCTGGGTTTCTAGCTTACACAAGTTCCAGCTTCCCCAGGTTTGACTCTACAGGCCACAGTCTGCGTAGCCCCTCCTCAGCTGAGGGGTATTTCTATTGCTTCTACCTTTTGCCGATCCAGCAGAGTGCTGTAATGTTATAGCGCCGTACGGTACACCTGTCTCTGTTGCTGTAGTCAAGTCTTTGGAGTACATGCCTATGTGTTGAATGAATGGCTGGATCATATGGTGGTTCAAAGGAGCCCTGGTGGTGCTGTGGGCTAAGTGTTAGGTCAAAGGAGAGAAATGAAGTGGTCTGCTCATCTTGTTGATTTTATAGTCAGAATCGCAAAGGAGAAGGGCTACCCTGGTCTATGTGGCTTCTGCGAATCTGATCCAAGTAGAGGGCAGTGGTTTGAATGGTAATGAAACTTTTTGAGGAACTGCCAAATGTGACTAAACCCCGTTACAATCCCACCAATAATAGATATCTGTGGTGTTTCAACACTGAGTATTCAAGTAGAACATCGCTTTTAAGTTTTACAGGATATAGACCATTGAAAGTAGAGGTGAAAGTGCTTGCTCTCCCAAATGAAGCCTCTGCTAACACCTTAATGTGCCTCTTTTTCCTACCCATAATAATAATAATGATGATAGCAATACAGATGAAACAAATCCACTGCCATCTAGCCCATCCCAATAGTTAGAGATAATTAAAAAAATAATTTTATTGGGGGCTCTTACAGCTACTACAACATTCAGTACATCATTTGTATCAAGCACATTTGCACACATGCTGCCACATACATTTCCAAACATTTTCCACTTGAGCCCTTGGTACAAGCTCCTCTTTAAAAAAAAAAAAAAAAAGCTCTTCTTTTCCCTGCCCCCCTTTTTAGGTTAGAGATAATTTGATATCCCCCTTTTCACCTGACACTGTTGCAGAAACATGTTCCACGTTATTGAAAAGCACACAAATATTTTAAAAAGTCTAATATTTAAAAGAGAAGTCTGGTATTTAAAATAGAGGGGCAATATTTCATTGCTGGAGTTAGAAACACCTGCTTTGATTTGGCCTTCCCCACATGTAGGGGCTCACATCACCAAGCTCACATCTATTTCAGCATTGGAAGAGCAGGCTTGGCAATAGTGACGGCGACTGTGGAACAGGCTGCTGTATTACACAGGTATTTCTTAGCACCTTCAATACAACCTTAACAACTTCTCTACGGGTGAACATTTTTGTCAGTTTTGGATTGTTTCCCCCTCCTAAAATGCTAGAGGGATCAACAACTTTGTCCATGAAGGACTGCTCTCGGGGTTATTTAACTAAATGTGTGGACACTTCGATTCCTACATAGGCCAAAAGTCATGACTGTTGTATTTGTTTCCTAGGGTCACTGTCACGAATGGCCAGTAAGTTGGTGTTTTCAGATGACAAATTTGCACTCTCACCGATCAACATGAAGAGTGTTGGTAGGCTCCTTAACCCTCTGAGGCTCTAGCAGAAGATGACCCACCCCCACTCTCACTCTATCCCCCCTCCCCCCCTCCCAGACTCTTCTGGCCTCTGGTGGTCCCAGGCATTCCTTGGCTGGTGGCAATTTAACTCCTGTTTCTCCCACCACCATCGTCAAAAGGCTGTGTTTCCTTTGTGTTTGCCTATCTTTGCGTGTCCCTTCTTAGCAGGACACTAGTCCTATCGGATCAGGGGTTCACCTTGTCCAATATCATATTAACTTATGTGTAATTTAAGTTATTACTTCTGGATATGGTCACATTCACAGGCACCAGGGATTAGGACTTGAATATTTCTTGGGGGCAGGGACACAAACCAGCCTATAATATCCCTTTAAAGGCTATAGACATAGATCAGCACATTAATTTCCAAAATGCTTTTTACATCACTGCTTGCTGCAGTGCACATGAAGTCTCCCTTTGGCACTGATTGCTGCTGCATTCTAAATGCCAGTTATCACTCCAAAAACCCTTCCAAGTTAGCAGAGGTCTCCCGCCGGGACCTCTGCCACTTGGCAAGCAATGCGGGGCTGGCTTGAGTTCTGTCCCAAGCACCCTTCTCAGTAAGGTCCCTAGGAAGATGTTCTTCCCTTGACTTCCCTCTGCACAGGCATGAACTGACTGCATTCGGCGCTCTGCTTGGCCCACACTGGATGCTGGGGCCTTGGTCCTGTGAGATGGGCAGCAGGCCGTCTGCAGCCCGGGCCCAAGTCACACCCTGGAGACCAACGGCCAAGGTCACTTCCTCTGCCTCTGGGAACTTTCAGGCCAATGTTTTCATTAAGAACCTAATTAATGTGCGGCTCACAAAGCCCTCAGCTCAACAGGAGTGCAGTCTGTGGGCATGCGGAACGGAGGAGGACTCAGCGTTAACTCTGTGCTGACCATCCAGGGAGCCTAGTCAGGTCCCGCCAGAGACCCAGGGTTGACTGGTGAGGCCTGTTCGAATTCACTCTCTGGGCTTCATTTATATATATATATATATATATATATATATATATAATATATCATATTATAATATAATATATAATGTATTATAATATAATAATATATTATATATAATATAATATATTAAATATTATATATATACAGGGGGGCGGGACATCACTGTCCTAGTGGGAATAGGAAGGCCAGCCTTGCTCCTGGAGAGCTGCTGTTGAATTTGAACTGCCAACCCTGTGGGTAATTATATTTGTTTTTGCTTGTTTGTTGTTGTTGTTGTTGTTTTCTTTTTGGCATCACTGCCCTCTGGTGGGAGTTGGAGGCCCAGCCTTGTTCCTCAAGAGCTGCTGCTAGATTTGAACCGTCAACCCTGTGGGCCGCAGTCCCGCACTCAACCACTGCGCCACCAGGGCTGAGCTTCAGCCAAACATCTTAATTACAGGCAGAGATTATCAGAAAGATGTTACTTGTGCTTTATGGTCCATGTGAAAGCATTCGACTTTGTGGATCACAACAGACTCTGGGTGGTTTGAGAAGAATGAGAATTCCAGAACACTTCATTATGTTCACAGGGAAGCTGTACGTGGATCTAGAATGGATCATTGGAACAGAACCAGGGTTTACAATCAGAAAAAGTGTGCATCGTGGTTGTATCCTCTCAGCATACGTGTTCAATCTGTTCAATCTGAGCACATAATCTGAGAAGCCGGAATGCATGAAGACAAATGTAGTGTCAGGATGGGAGGAAGGTTTCTCAGCAACCTGCACTATGGAGATGACACATCCTCGTTTGCTGAAAGAGAGGAGGACTTGAAGCTCTTTTTGATGAAGGTCAAGGACTGCGGCCTTCAGTAGGGATTACAACTCATGTAGAGAAGACCCAAATCCTCACGACTGGATCAGTAGGTGGCATCATGATAAATGGAGAAAAGGCTGATGTTATCAAGGATTCTATATTGCTTGATTCCCATAAAGAAGGCTCCTGAAAGCAATAGTCAAGAGACCAAATGAGGCATTGCCTTGAATCTGCTGCCTGAGACCTTGCTTTTCCAACTCTGTCGACCCCAGAAACAGTCCTGAGAATCTGGTGTTAGCAAACTGGGATGAGGCGGAGAGAACAGGGGAGGATTATTGAATTTGGAGGCAGTCACAAGAGTGGATAAGGAAGGCAATCGTATTTTCTAATTTGGGGAAGAAAAAGGAAAGAGCAAATGCAGATGGGGTAAATCTGCTGCACAAGGGCCTCTTGTGAGTGTAGAAATGCAAGGCTGTTACTTTGAGGACTAAGGTCTGCCTGACCCAAGCCGTGGTGTTTTCAATCGCCTCCCCAAGCACAGTTCAATCAGTATCTTCTAATACATTGTAGAGCATTGGTTACAACTAGTTATGTTGAGATTCTCATTCTCTGTAAGACCACCCATAGCTCTTTTGATGCACATAGACCAATGCCTTTGCATTGTCAACAAAACACAAGTAAACATCTTTCTGGTATTTTAACCAAGATCCATCTGATCCATCCATGTCTCCTTCTGAATATAGCTTGAGCACTCTGTCAGTGTATTGCTGGAACTATCTTTGAATGGTCTTTAACCAAGTTATACTTGCATGTGATATTAATAATTTTACTCCGTAGTATTCATCAATTTTTAGCTGGAACAAATATGATTCTCTTCTATTCACTCAGGTCCTCCAGATTTCTTGATATCTGTAGATGAATGAAAGTCTTCGGCTCAAACCTTTTGGTTGAAACTTCTTAGTTGGTATTCTGTTAATTCCTGCAGACCTGCTTTTTTGTTCAGTGACTTCAGTGCAGCAGCTTGGATTTCTTCCTTAAATACTGTTGCTTAGTGATCCACGCTTCCTCCAGAGATGGCTGAATGTCAACCAATTGTTTTTGGTATGGTGACTCTGTCTATGTATTCTTTTTCTCTTCTCATATTGTTCAATACTTTACCCATAGGATCCTTCAATATTTCCATTCAGAGCTTGAATTTTTCTTTTTTCTTTAAGCTTGAGGTGTGCTAAGTGTGATATTCCTTTTTTTTTCTTTGCTCATTTTACTATATTACTTTTCTTTTCTAATTGCCCTTTGAAATATCCTATTCTGCTCTTTTCGGTCTTCCATTGACTTTCATTACTTTCTATAGAAAAACAAATTTCAGAGTCTTTTCTGATGTCCATTTTCTTCTTTTGTTCCCATTCCGTTTTTTGTTTGTTTGTTTTTTGGGCATCACTGCCCTCTGGTGGTCGTGGGCACTACCCAGTGCTGCTCCTGAGAGCCACCACTGGATTTGAGCCCCCATTCTGTGTTTTTAATGACCATTTACGATTTTCAAGGATGATGGCTTTGATGTCACCCCACAGATAAAATGGTCTCTAGGCTCTGGGCTGTAGCACACCAATTCTTTCTTTCTTTTTTTTTTCTTTTAATTTTTGTTTATTTTTGTTGTTTTTTTGGCATCACTGCCCTCTGATGGTCATGGGAGCTACCTAGCACTGCTCCTGAGAGCCACCGCTGGATTTGAACTGCCAAGCCCGCACCAATTCATTCTTGAGAGCATCTTTCTACTCCAGGTCATACCTTGGTTCTTATAGCCCAATTTTAATTTTCCTCAACTTCAATTAAATTTATGTGTAATTCACAGATTCTACACCCTTATGTTCATGAATGCTAACAACTATTCTCATACAGTGTCATGCCACATCAGCAATAGAAACTTTATTTTATCTACATTACTCAAGTCAACTCTCCCTTGAGGAGGCAGCTCTTCCTCAGTTGTATTTTGAGTGCCCCCCAACCTGAGGACCTCATCTTCTGATACTACATCAGACAATATTCTTCTGCTTTTTATAAGATTTTTCACTGGTCTCCCCAAGCTCCCTCAACTCCCAGTTCATGTCTCTATCCTTCTTTCTGGTCCCTTAGTTTGAAATCTATCCACCCTTGGCATCTCTAGTGACATTGAAAGCACCAGTGGCATAAATTCTAGCAAGGCTCAGCTTCCACAGTGTGACAACATGACAGAAAAGTGATAGAACTAAGCAGGGGAACTCATGGGGGCATGAAACCCATTTGAGTCTAAGCAACTGTGTGATAATGAAATGGGCAAAGCCAGTTTTCTGGTCTCCCAAAGTGCTCAGACAATTCCAGTGGAGAGGGCCATCAGTTGTTTCTCAGAGGCCACCCCCCCTCCAATTCTCAGGGTTTGCCTCCTTCATTGGTAGCATAGTCTTACTGCTACCATAAGGTTTGCAATGACAACAGGCCTTATTTTCCAGTGATGTGTAGGGAGTGCTGATGGTAACTTCTCTGTAGGGGCACACATTGCTTCCTTTCACCACTGCAAATGCCTATATGGACAGGCAAGAACTTTGGAGCATAACAAGGCACACAAAGTCCATAAGACTAATCAGGCCACCGTACAGGCTGTCGGTCCTCAGGTAGTCTGTGGCCTGTCAGTGAGAAGAAGAGCAAGAGCAATGGCAGTCCAGGAGTGGAGGGAGTTGGTGAATGAGCAAGTAGACAGACAGCTGTGTGCATGGGTGAAGAGTCTGAGCTCTGGGCAGTCCCACTGGCTCTTTTTCCCATGGGGGTTTCACATGACAAATCAGGATTGATGAAGGTGCATGCCATGTTGTAACACATTCGTGTGCCAGTTCATCCATTGGTACCACACTTGGCTTTTCTGTAAATCAGTTGACAGAGGCAAGTTCTTATTGTCAAATCTGGACTTGACATCTGTACTGGTGGTTCTTGAGTCTGGGTGGGTAGCAAAGGTCACCCACAATAGTCTTGGTGCCAGGCCACAGCTGCTTGGATTTGGCTGATCCAACACTTCCAGATTTGGAAGTCATATCAGGACAGTAGTAAAAACAGGAACGATGACTATTGGTCTTGAGTCAAGCATAGCTGCATATCACTCACACATCTGAGTTAAGTGCAGCAGTAAGGAATAGCAGCAACATTCTCCTTTAACTGTCATAGAAGCCAAATGAGGTGGCCAGTTCACTTACTCTTCCCATTTCACAGTTGAGGAAACAGAGGCCCAGTGAGGCCGTGTCTTTTTCCTTTGTACAGTTCAATAGTGACTGGTCAGCAACTCAAATCCAGGGACTGCTTCTAGTCCAGAGTAGTTTCTAAACTTCTAGTCCAGCTTTTCTTGAACTTTTTGGATCATGAAGGAACTGCTGACTCTTTAGAAATAGGAAGTAGGCAAGAGCTTTCCAGATGGTACTATCCTGGGGAAGTAAACTGGGAGGTGCTCAAACCCAACCCAACCAGGCGATGTCAGTAGCCCAGCTGGAGAACTCAGCCTCCTGACTGGGCTCTTTGGGACCCAGCCACTGACAGTGTTGCAGGGATCACCCTCATGGCACAGTTCAGTGCTTGGCTGCCAACTGCACGGTTGCCGGTTGGAAAAGAGGTGGTCTAAGTCCATAAAGGTTTTAGTCTTGGAAACCCTTTGGGCAGTTCTTTGTCTACTGGGGTCACTATAATGCTGAAGCAGTAGGCTTGGCATGGCTTTTGGCTATGTGACCATGGTTTAGGTGTTTCTTGGAGTAGTGGGCTCTCATAGCAGGACAGTAGTGTCTGATTGTCACAGTTTGTGGTCTCAAAAGCAATGACCAGGATTGAGGTGGACAAGTTGGTGGAGCCAGGAGAGGGCTCCTTTTAGAACAATGCAGGCCAGTTCCACTCCCAGACAGAAGCTAGGGGTATGGAGAGAAGTCAATGTCATTGCCACCAGGCGTCTTGCCGGCCTGGGTGCAAGGAAGGACTGATCTTGTTCCAAACCGAATGTGGAGAAACAGAGAACATCACACACATCTCAAGTCTCAGCGATATCTCTAGGCCTCTTGGTGGAGCGATGGTTAAGCATTCAGCTTCAACACAAACAGGTTGGCAGTTTGAACCTACTCAGAAGCTTCCTGGATGAAAGACGGGGCACTTGCTTCTGTAACGATGACAACTCAAAATAGCCTATGTTGAAGCTCTTCTTTGTCATTGTGGGCAGCGGGGAAAGTGTGTGTATGGGAGGTGGGGGAAGAGTGTCGCTATTCAAATCTATTCAACAGCAACCCAACCATACCAATTGTATCAATCATACAGTCCTAGTAAAAGTTAGGAAGTCCTCATGAGAGCGCTACAACATGGCCCCAAGCGCCAACTCCTCATGGTGAGAAGATCAAACTTGGATTCTTATTTTTATCCTCTTTAAGGCGCCACACCTTTGGGTTAGGGAAGTCGAATGCATTTTCCTTTAGATTAGGAATAGATTCAACACCACTTCCGGCACACACATCTGTAGGCACAACCAAGCGCTGGTGTTTCAAGTGCAATAGGCTGGGCAGTCTCCAGTCAGCATGACCCAGCACCTACTTCTGGTTCCTTCTGGGGTCCTGAAGCAGATGACACCCGAGTCCACAGATTCAGCTGTACTCTGAGCCAGCAGGTTCCCCACCCACTCGTGAAGAGTGACTGAAATCTGACTTCCACAAACTAAAATTAGTCTCTTGCTGGTTATCTAAAGTTATGATTCAGCATGGTGACAAATGTTATCTGTAGAATAGAAGAGCCTCATGAATCAGAGGCCAAAATAATCCCTTTCCTAAGAATTCTGGCTGCTCCATCCCAGGGCCTTGCCACCCAGCAACTGTGTTGGGGCACATCCAGGCAGCTCATGCACCACTGGTAAGAATTCCTGCTATTTTCTGGAAGAAAGCACTTACTCTCTTATTCCGTCGTCCACAGTGCTGTTTTGAGCTGTTCGGTTTCCATGTGGCCTCTGATTGCTGGCCGTTCCGTGACAAAGGAGTCTTGGTTGAGACCGGTCCTCATTGTAGACCTGTCTTTCCTATAGGGTTGTTATGGGTCAGAATCAACTCCGTGGCAGTGAGGTTGGCTTGTTTTTTTAAAGAAGCCTGGTCACTACTAAATGCAAGATATGATCCTACCCTGGATCTTCTCCTGGAGGAAAAGTGCTATAAAGGACATGAGGGCCCAAACCAGAAGTCTACAAGGAGGACCAGTACACGTACACCATTACACCAGTACACCAAATCACATACAATTTGATTTTTAGATCAGATGGAAGTTTCGTTATGTTAAATAATACCCTTAATCTTAGGAAATACATACTGAAGTATGTGAGCTCTGTATACTGAAGGATGTAAACACTGTGGGTGAATCCAGGTAGACTAGAGAAAAAATTTATAGACATGCATATGGATATAAGGAAAAGGCTTATATACAAGAGGAATGGAACATTGAGAAAACATCCCAACCCAGTCCAGTCCAAGGTCATAAAGCCGATATTAGCCCATATGTCTGATACCAGTCTATAAAGTCTCCTTCCAACTCACAAAGCATGTGCATTGACACCAGGACAATCACAGGCCAGTGGGTGCAGAGTCTTGTGTATCCAGTTGGGGTATAAGCATCCCAGCGCTGGCAGGGGTCTCCCTATGGATCCTCATTTCCAGGGCTCAGGGTCCATCAGCAGTATCCATTGGTGGTAGAAACATCTCAGGGCTGACAGGGGTCTCTCTGTGGCTTCTTCAGCCCCAGAGGTCTGGTTCCATCAGGGCAAGCCCATGTGGCTTCTCCTTTGGCTTCTCCAGTCTGCAGGAATCAAGATCAATCAGCATACTGTCATCTCATCTTGTCAGTAGACCAACTCCAAGAGACTGAATCAAGTCTCTCTACCCCAATTGGAAAAATACCGCGAGACTTCCCAGAATTCTCAGGAGAAAGCCCTGCCTACACAGAGGCCTCATTGGCTGTCGCCAGATCGACAGACTAGACTTCCACCCCTGGGTTCCCAATCATGAAATTGACACACGAGTACATGACTGCCACAATGGGAAATTAGGTTTGTGGTCACAGACTCAATTCACCTTCAAATGATTTGTAAAATACAATTACATGTGAAAAACGTGTGAGTGCACATAAGCTTGCCCTTATTACTTACCCTCACAGGCAAACAAAAACAAGGACAAGCATTTCCTGACTTAGGTCAGAGCAGAGTTTCAAAAGATTGATGGGAAAATGGCATTTGCAAGATAAGGGGGTTGTCCCATGAAGGGTTGCAAGTCTCCTTGGATTTGAGCCTGGAGCCCTCAAGAGCTAGTAGTTCAAAACCCCCAGTCTCTCTGTGGGAGAAAGACTTATAGTCTCAGAAGCTCCCAGGGGCAGTTCTACCCTGTCTGGTTCAGAGAGAATCGCGGTCAGTGGCCACGGTCTCCACCGCAGTGTGTTCAGTCTTTTCATTCTTCGGATTTGAGCTCGGAGGAACCACACTTAACAACTCTTCATGTAGGGGAGGATACTTGTGCATGTCTCATTATTAGTAATATGAATTACACACAAAGCTTCAGGACATAAAGTTGCTGATGTTATCCTTGACCTGCGACTCCCCCAAACAAATAAAAGATTCATAAAGATACTGGTCATAAAGGCAAGGGTCATGGGGAAAAAAAAGAGGCATTTCAGTTACATCAGAATAGGCTTTTGACGGTCGCCTTGGAACTCCGTGGTAAAACTAAACCCGTAAGCTCTAGTTCTTGTTTGGTTCTGATTAACCAGGCTGGGTCAGGGGGTGGCAAGCGTTTCTTTCTAACATCTGTACATCCGAATAAGCAAGATTGTTCAGGACACTCTGCTTCCATCAACCACTCCTGCAAGACTCATCATAGCCGCCACGGATGGATGAAACTTCCAGAAAAGGACTCCGTGAGATGGAGGTGAGAGCAGTCAATGCGTGGGTTCCATGAGACTAGTGCAGCCTGATTTCACACCCGTCGCTGAGTGAGAAGGAAGGAAATGGCCGGAGAGCAAGAACATATAAATAATACAGCCAGTCACGAAAGCCTTAGCAAGCAGACGAATCTGGGGAAAGAATCGTGCAGATTTTCTGTAGGGGCTTGCCTGTTTGCAGATTTGAAAGGATCTCCAACAATGGGGTGTTGAAAAACACGTTGGGGCTGAAGGAGTTTGGAATAAACTTTGGTCCAGAGCTTCAGGACTCCGAAGAAGGCCCTGGAACCTGGTGCAGATGGGTGCGGACATCACCGTGGGATAATCATATTGCCATCATCTTAGTAATGGCCAGATCTGCTGCCATAAAAAGATAAAGTGCTTATGTTACAAGCCTGGGAGACTGAGAGAGCGTTTCCTTATTGCTTACTCTAGGGAGAAAAGAAAGTAAAGTTCAGGCGTGGTTCTCATTGACAAGGGCCGGTTTGGAGTTTGGCAAGTGTTCGCCCAACTTCTCGGCACATCCCAACGGGGGCCATTTATCAGGACGGTCCGCTTCCATCAGGCACTCGCCTGCACGCTTTGTCCTACCCACCACTGATTCATGGGACCTTGACTCCTGTGACAGGTCACCACTGCCTAGATGGGAATGTGGCACAGGCAAACTGTCTGCATGGAGACAGTGACATCTCTTGTGTCCCATGGCAAAAGCTCCCAGAATGATCCATAAACAACCTCTTGATATGTGTGCAACCAGAGTGATAGACAGTGGGCCTGGAGAGGAAGGAGAACCATCTGCCGCCCTGCCAGTGTTACTTTAGAAAGCTCCCAGCCACGGATTGCAGAGGGGCCTGTGCCCCTGACACAGCCGTCTTTCCTCCCCACGGGCTCCCTTTGGGGGCCACCGAGGAGGCTGTGCCTGGACTTCGCCCCCTGCACAGACTGGGCATCGTCCGCCTTTGCTGGCAGTGGTTTGCTTTCTTCCCCCCACCCAGGTGGTTCAGCATTCAACTACTAACTGGGAGGTCAGCAGTTCAAACCCGTCAGTGCCTCCACGGGCGGGAACCGTTGCTCCAAGCGCCCTTCCTGGGTCAATAAATGCCAGCCTCACCTGCTCTCTGGGGTGGGTGAAAGTACAAGTCGCTTTATGGCCCGATTGCCCATGAGGTCTGTGGAGTTAGGACGGGGGAGTATTTTATCCCAGCCTGTCATCTGACAAAAGATGGGACTGTTGGGGGTGGGGGGGCAGCTGGGACCTTCCACCAACAAGGAGGGTGCCCAGCGCCCCAGCCACCATGTGTGCAATCTTGGGAGAGACTGTGTTGGTGCATTAGGCTCAGGCAGCCCAACGGCATTCACCCCTTTCCTTTCCTATCCTCACTCCTCCTCTGAGATAGGAGGGCAGAGACCAGCAGTCTCCCTTGTTACCGTGGAGCTGGGGGCCTCTCTGGCCAGGAGTCAGAACGGGGTGGACAAACAGAGAGGAAGAGGATACCGGGAGGATAGACAGGGGCAGCCAGTGGGAAGACTGAGGGGGACTGAGAGACAGTGTCTGCGGGGCACTGCGGCCAGAGGAGCTATCTGCACATAGCCATTCCCACGACCCCATTGTCAGCCAGCTCTGATGGTAGGTTGACCACCACCATCACCACAGCCCCCTTGTTTTCTTTAAGCTTTCATTTTTGAGTTTTAGTTTCCATCTCTTGACGAATCCAGTCTTCATTTGCTGTTTGAGGTTGAAACATCACTGACACGCTGGACCATGTGAACAAAAACAAAGAACCTCACCGTCCTCCTGTTGATTCCGATGTAGAAAGACCCTACAGGATGGTAGAGAACTGCCCCTGTGAGTTTCCAAGACTGGAACACTTCACGGGATGAGAATGCTCCGACTGTCTCCTGAGGGCTGACTGGTGGTTTCAAATAGCTGACCTTGCAGGTTATAGTCTGATGTGAAACCAATATAAATTGATCTGTAGGCAACTGGACATCCCCTTACAGAAGACTCTCGGGGAGGAGACGAGCCAGTCAGGGTGCAGTGTAGCAACAATGAAGCATGCCGCGTTCCTCTGGTTCCTCTCAACCCCACTATCATGATCCCAATTCTACCTTACAAATCTGGCTAGATCAGAGGATGTACACTGGTGCAGATGGGAACTGGAAGCCCAGGGGATCCAGGACAGATGATCCCTTCAGGACCAGTGGTGAGAGTGGCGATACCAGAAAGGTGGAGGAAAGGTGCCTCCTTCCTGGGGCATAGTCAACAAAAGCATGGGTGAAGGGGGCCATCGGACAGTGTAAGACGTGACAAAATAATAACAATAAATATAAAAGTATAAAAACAATAACGTATAGGCCCACCGATGACTTTCTTTAGCCTCCACACGCACCATGCCAAGCATCTTATCTGCATAAACTTATTGAGATTCACAGCACTCTGTCCCCCCTTTCAAAGATAAGGAACAGGTGGCCTGGGAGACGGAACTGGGACTGGCATCAGGTCTGTTTGACTCCAGATCATAGACTTGTACATGTACACACGAGCACACCTAGACGCATGTCGTCTAGTTCATCAGACTGCCCTTCAGAAAACCAGAAGGTCTGGGTCTAGTTGGGCATATCTGCTCGGAAGCAGTTCTCAGCATAGCCGCTAGGAAGACTTCATCAAGGTTGGCCAGAAACCTCTGGCACCTTCTCACCCCAGCCAGAACCGGCCCTGTTCTGACTATGCATGTTGACCAGGGTCGCTGTGCTGATGTCAGAGGCCTGGTAAGAGCTGCCAAGGGTGTCAGAGGCTCTGCTCTGGTCAGTGGATCTCCTGAGCGCCATCCTTGGCAGAGACTGGGCCCAGTCTGTTGTTCCCTGGGTCACTTGCTATCTTTTCCCTTTCTTTGCAGCCGATCTCCACGTGAAGTCCAGAAACGCGACTCTGGGGCGGCAATCGCTGTACGCCGGGCCTGTACACTGCATGGCAGCCATCGTGCGGCGGGAAGGCCTGGCCGGCCTGTACCGTGGGGCCAGCGCCATGCTGCTGAGGGATGTCCCAGGCTACTGCCTCTACTTCATCCCCTATGTGTTCCTTAATGAGTGGATCACGCCGGAGACCCGAGCAGGCCCCAGCCCCAGCGCCGTGTGGCTGGCAGGAGGCCTGGCAGGTAGGGAAGGCAGCAAGTGTCTTTTTGTCCTCTGTTATCCACAGCAGCGGGGCAACCGGTGAGCCTGCCAGGCACCCCTTGTCCAGCCACCTACTCAATATTTCTCTCCCTTGCTTTAGCTTAATCTTAAAATTTTTAATTTGCTTTAACATTTTTTTTAATGATGGCACTTTCTGTGTCACCTTCCAAAGGTCTGGTCACATCACCAGAGCTGTGTGGCCACCGCCAGCCTCTCTGTGTTGACCGTCATGCATGTATCATACCTGTCAATAGGTTTTCTGGGAACAGAGAAGGGACCCCTTCCTTGCCGATCTCCTTCCCTTTGGAGCTATGGAGACCTCAAAGCTTAACGCAGGCTCAGTCGATAGATCTCTTGGAAGCACTTGACCTGTGCCAGATGGAACCGTGGTGGCCCTGAGGCAAGCCTTGGGCTGCTAACCACCAGGTCCGCAGTTCAAGATAACCAGCCTCTCCTCTGGAGAAAGGTGACAGGGCTGTACACGACCCTAGAGGGAGTGATAGGTTCGCAAACTTACAGGGACTGATCGACTCTGTCCTGGGGATGTCGCGATGGCTCAGCCGTCCACATGAGTCAGCAGTGCGTTTTTGGTGTGTTTCATTTGTTGGTTTTGGTTTGGAGGTCTGATACTGAGCATCTGCTTGCTGTCTGAGGATTGTGTTCGTACCTTAAGGTGGGGGCCAATCCCGCCTTTTCGACGGAAGACACAGAAGTTCAGAGAGATGAAGAAACCTCATGGAGGCTCCCAGAAGCCCTTGCAGCATGGCCGCTATGCAATAAGCTACGTGAAAACTGCTGGCAGGATCTTGATTTCTACACGCTCCACTCTTCATGAAATAGGAGGGAGCACCGGGACGTGAGTCAAGGAGTGGTTTGTCATGTCAGTGTTGTCCAAGGGTGATAACATTGGCTGCTGTCAGGAGAGTTGGCTTGGGACACCAGGTGGAACCTTATTACAAGCAGTTCAAGGAAGACACCTTGGGAGTTGGGCCCACGAGGAATCTCCCAGTAGACAGAGTGAAAAGCGGGGGGCCGGGTGGTACCACGGCTAGCTGCCAGGAGGGTGATGCCACTCCCCCAGTCACTCCTTGGGAGACAGATACTGCTGTCTCTTGCTGTAGAACTTCATCCTCTCAGAAATTCTCTAGGGTTGATAGGAGTCAGACTCAAGTCGATGGCAGTTGGTCTGGTTTGGGAAGGGGGGACATAGTTGGTGTGTTGTGAAAAAAGAAAGAAGTGTCAAGAACCCTTCCAGAATGTTTGGCTTGCGAAACAGGAAGAATGGATTTCCATTCACTGTGCAGGGCAAAGGACAGTGACTCACTGTTTGTTTGGGCCACCAGCGTTTAGAGACCTGTGATCCATCCTTGGGGAGATGTCGGTGTGTAGGCGTGTTTGGGGGTGCACAGGCCTAGAGCTCAGGCGAGTGTGGGAGTCACCAGCATAGAAGAGGGTATTTTGCTCTGAGGCTGGGTGTGAGAGCGAGGCCGGGTCAAGGACAGAGTCCTTTAGAGGTGGAGCAGATGATAAGGGAGACAAGATAAGTGAGAAGGTGGGGCAGAGAGGAAGGGTGAGGGAAAGAAAGGAAGGAAGGAAAGGCGGAAGGAGAAAGGGGAGGATGAGATGTTTTCACGCTTGTGTGGAAAAGAGTCCGATAAACTCGACCAGGAACCATGCTGCAGGGAAGGCCAGGAAGGTGAGAGATGAGACAAGGGGCCACTGCATTTAGAACGTGGACTTTGTGAGGATGCGCACCAAAGAGAGAAGGTGGCGAGAGCAGAGAGAAGGAGGCAGAGATCTGATGGAGATGGTATACAACAAGGACGGGGTGAGGCAGGAGCCTAGGGGGCTGGCTCCGGTCAGTGGCTCCGCTTTGACCTGAGATCCAAAAGATGGGGGCTGAGGGTTTTGGAAAAGCCAGGCCACAGTACTTGTGTGGGATTTCCGTGATGAGGAGCCACAGGGCGCCCCACTTGGAAAGAGTTGCTGTTGGAGCATGGTTGTGTTGGAGGCTCATGGGAAAAGGTCCAACGGAGAGAAGAAAATGGAAATTCCCAATCATCCTCATCCTCAACAAACTCAGAACAAATGCACAGCACACGTCTTCCCTGTGTTCTCACGAGGCCCCAGGCTTTCGAGGCCCGCCTGGTCCCTGGCTCACAGGGAGTAAGTACTCCGGAAGGCGTGTTGGCTGAGTAGATGCACACTGCTTCTGCCTGCTCCCGTGTCTACTGAGAGCAGGTGTGCTTGACCAGGCAGGCTGATCGCAGGTGCTGCCCCCAATCTGTGGGCTCAGGGGCAAAGGACCATAGCAAGGCAACGACTGGGTCCACTCCTATGCAAGTGGTCTCTTATCCCTGTGTCCTTTGCAGTCCAGAGGGAGCTTTGAGGGACCTGGGCAAGAGTCCGAGGGAGCCCGAGGTTGGGATGGACAGGCCCTGGGCAGACTGAGGTCTCCTTTGGGAACCCTGGGAAAGCAATTACAAAACCCTGCAGACCAGCAGCCCTGGACTTTGCCATCAGCTGGTTTGTTCTCTCCCCCCCACCCCAAGAATGTGTTAATTTCTGTGTTTACACAATAACTTGGTACTGTTTTCCTGCAGTCCATTAAAATCACAAAAGTTTCCAAAGGAGGGCGGCTGAGATGGTTTTGTCAGGTGACCCTGTGGCATGCAGTTCCAAGGCTTCTCTCTCATCTCCTTAGAAAAGAGATGCTCACAGGCGGGCACTTGTCTTGTTAGGAACCCTAGCGGCCTTGCAGGTGCTCTCTTGACAGTCCATCAGGTCGGCAGTCTGTCAACCAACAGCAGCTCCGCCAGAGAAATACAGGGCTTTGTACTCCCACGAAGAGCTACAGTCTCAGAAACCTACAGGGGCAATTCTCCTCGGTCCTCTGGGGCCGCCGTGAGCTGGCCTCGATTCAAGGCAGTGAGGGATCAGCGCAGTGGATGATGAATTGGGCTGCTAACCGGCGGGTCAGTGGGTCAAACCTACCAGCCACTCCACAGGAGAAAGAAGAGGCTTTTTGTTCTTAGAAAGATCGACAACCTCAAAACCCCAAAGGGGGAGTTTTATTCTAGTCTATAGGGTCACTCCACCCTGGAATCAGCTCAATGGCTGTGAGATGTCTTGATGCCCTCCATGGAGCCCTGGTGACATCGTGGATGACACATGGGCTTCCAACCACAAGGTCATCACTTCAAAACCACCAGCCGCTCGCCCAGAGGAAGAGGACTCTTATCTCCTCCTGTAAAGATGTACAGAGCCAGAAACCCACAGGGCAGTCTGCTTGTTCCTGGAGGGTGGCGCAGCATCTGAATGGGCTTGATGACAGTGAGCTTTTTCCTCTTTACAATCTAGGTGGAGCTTCCTTGGCCAGTAGCAAATCTATAGGTGCTTGTTACACTTTGTGGGGTGTATGTTCACAGTGCACCCTACCTCTGAGGAGCCCCCAAACTGCCACCCCAGGCTATACCCTGGGCTCTCTCTCCTGGTTCCCAGGAACTGTGCTGTGGGGTGAGTTATTCGTTCGACGGCTAACAAGATCCGTAGTTCAAAGCCACCAGTTGCTCCTCAGGGAAAAGTTGAGG
>PVJH01032510.1:0-22564 GCA_004026705.1 Nesogale talazaci | reverse complement strand
TTGCAAATTTTGGTAACCACCATAGGCTTCTTTCAGTTACTTCATTGTGTTCTTGCATGTGTGTGTGTGTTTTGCCTCTTTCATTCAGAATCATTTTGTCATTATATTGGGAGTAGATACAGAAAGCATACTATTCTATAGTTCAATAAAAAATGAGTATAGTACAATTTCTGCCACAATTTCAAAACATTCCTTCTTCAACTCTTTGACATCAACTCTCTTTTAACACCACCATCATCACCACCCCTACCATCCCCACTGTAATCTCCAGAAAACTGTATTCTACTTGATGTCCCTCTAAGTTCATCAATTCTGTGTTTCATATACTGAAAAACAGAAAGACATATAGCAAAAATTCAAGAGGGTGACCCCCCCCCACAATGATACAACACCACTAAGATAAACCCTAATATGGACAGACAAACAAAAACACAACAAATGCTGAAAACCAGATCAGGCCTAACATGCTTCAGAGGGGTAATCAAGTGGCCTAATGCTTCAGAGGGGTAATCAACTGACAAGGTTTTAACCATTCAAGTCAGGCTTATCATTTTGATCTTCATGCCTCTCTAATGCACTCGATTGGGAAACCACTGTCCTCCCATCTTTTATTTCATGCTCTTCCACAGTAGACTACCAATTTTGGAAAGCAGAAAATTTCTTCATGTTTGATGTCTTCATATCCAGATAAGGAATTGCTATCTATATTCTATTTATTAAATATTAGCTATTATAATGCAATATTAAATCACTTATAATTTACTAGACAATTTCATAAAATTTTCTAAGGTTTCTCATACACCTTGCCAAGAAACATATTGCTTTTTAAAGATGAGTAATTTGAGGCTGACAGGAATGAAGCAGCCCAGGAAGCACATGACTCAGGAGTAATGAGTCAAAGATGCTGAAATTCAAAAACAGAAAGCAACTCAAGTGCTTGGGCTTTCAACTAACATAGCATGCCATACCTGTGATAATCTGTGATTTAGCAGATATGTTAGATCTGATATAATGTAATCACATACATGATGGAATCTCCTCTGGGTAGCTGATCGATTGAAGGGTTCCTCGGGGGTATTGTCTGATATATATCTATATATCTATATAACCACTGTTTGTGATATATATATATATATATATATATATATATATATATATCACTTAGGTGTTTGTATGTGTGTGTGACACTGCCCTGGTGGGAGTACGAAGCTCAGCCTTGCTCCTGGAGAGCTGCTGCTGGATTTGAACTGCCAACCCTGTGGGCGGCAGTCCCGCACACAACCACTACACCCTGGGGCTCAGTTATCACTTAGTCTTTAATGGATATAAATCCTGGTTCTGATTCACCATCATCTGACCGCTGATTTTTTGGACTTGAGCCAGTGAGTTCTATACTGCTTATTCTTCCTGGAAGTTATTAGCCTCTGGAGCCTCTGAGTCAAAAAATAAGATAACCAAGCCCAGAGACATTGGATTGATTCTCCCCCCAAGTCAGCAGTCTCTCTGATCTTTTGTTTGTCAGTCCTTCAAGAACCCTTCAGCCTGATACTTGATCAGAGGACATAGAACTTACCAGTGTCTACTGGCCATTCCCTAGAGATCAATCTTTCTATTTATACATATGTAAATTCACTGCTATTGTTTCTTTAGGCAACCTATTCTTTTTGTGTGTGTTTTTAGAAAACTCATTCTAAAACAAACCCACCCCTAAATCTTTTGTGAAGTTTTGAGTGAAGATCACTGTGTTGACAGTCCTATATATTTGGAAATGTTGCTTTCACAGTGTTATCGGTATTTCAATTGTTTTAGTATGGTCTTTTAAATATATTTTATCTGGAAAAGGTAGTTGCAGTGCAGCTAATTATTTAATTAACTCTTCTAGCTAAATAAATTCTCTCTGTAACTCCCACCAGACAACCTTTTCCTAATAGTGTGGGTAAGAATCGATGGGGATGATATGATTCAGTTGTGAGTGCTTGTTAACAAGATTCATTGTGAGTGATAGCTTGCTGCACATAAAAGAAGTTCTCTCAGAAAGAGGATGGAGTTTTTCACTCCAGAGAATCCAAGGAGCAGAGTGTGTACCGTAGACAAGGAGATCCCTTCCCAGTCAGTGTCCTTGGTCCAGAAGACAGCTTTGACATCTGTGGAATGGCACAGGAGCAGCAGCAACAGAACCAGAAGAAAGAGCTTGAGGCACAGAGTGGATTTCCTAATCCAAGAGCAAGTAAAGCTGAGTTTGTAAAGTTTGTAAAGCCAGGAGTTTGGCTTTTGTGGTGGACTGTCTGCAGGATCTGAATTTGGGGAAACTGGGCTTGTTGACCAACAGAGCTGGAGCTGAGTGTCTTCTGACTGGAGCTTTCTGGAGTGGGATGCCTTGGCCATTTAATTTAGGAAACAGAATGAATTGACTGAGTTAATCTGGGTAGACTAGAGAAATACACTCATAAGCATGTATATGTATATAAGAAAGAGCTTTATATAAAGGGACATTTTACATTGAAAAAGCATGCCAACCCACTCCAGTTCAAGTCATAAGTCCAATATTAGCCCATATGCCTGATACCAATCTGTAATGTCCTCTTCAGATTCACGAAACACATACAATGATGCCCAATGCAGGAAGATCACAAGCCAGTGGGTAGCAAGTCTTTGGATCCAGAGGTGATGTAAGCATCTTAGCTCTGCCACAAGTCTCCACGTGGTTTGACTCACCTTCCTCCCACAGAGTGGCTTGTGGTTTCCAACTGATAACTGTGAACTGTTGCCACCAGAATTCCTTGGCAAGCACCATCTGATTTTGTCTTTCCACAATTTAACTTTAACCTTTACAGGTTATTGTGTCTACCTAAATCGGTCTATTTTGTTATTCTCTATGTGTAATTTACAAAATCTGTCTTGTTTTCTATGATAGTGAGTGACAGTATGACATGGATATCTCTAACAACAATGTTCTCTCTCTGGCTTTCTCTCCACTCCATTCTCCATGTGTCATTATGCTACTGTAATTATTTATTGTTGAGCCAAGTATACATGCAAAAAGTAAACTTTTACATTTATCATTTATACATTAAAACAGACTACTTCCCTTACATATATTTATATGTAACTATATCCATAAATCCATATTAAATTTCATTTCTTATGATCCAAGTTCCATAGGTTTTTATTTCATACATTCCAGATTCCAATTATTAAACGATGTTTATAACTGTTTCATCTCATTTGAACTGTGATCCATCAGCACGTAAAAGTCTGGGATCTTTGTTTCATTCCTGTGTGTGAGGTTCTGCTCTACCTGGGTGAGGAGACAGGATTCCTCCACTTGGTATTGACTTCCTTCTCACTCAAAGTCTGCAGCTTTTGGCAAAGGGACAGACAAATCTCAGCTGTGAGAGAGCTAAGGTTTATTGTGCCAACCTGGTCAATGAGCACATGTGCAATTCATGGAGGGGCAGAGATAAATGGCTGAATGGGTCTCCTGCTCTCTGAAGGTCGAACCAGGGTGTCGCTGCCTTTGCCACTTCCCTGCTTCAGCTGGCAAGGACCTATCCTGATGCAGCCCTGGGTGCTGGAGCTGCCAGCACTGAAATGCTTACACACTTACTAATTTGACTTTTCTCCTGCAGTCGACATCATAGCTTGTGTATTGTGAGATGGAGGAAGACTTTGTAAATTGGTGTTGGGCATATAGGCTAAGTCTAACTTATAGTCTTGGCCCGGGACAGGTTTGGGATGCTTTCTGAATGAAAAAGGACCCTTGATATAAAACTCTCTTATAAAATATGAGTGTCAATGAATTTTGTTTTTCTAGTCTATCCAGACTAACTCAAGTTGCTATCCATAAAGTTCTCAGTGGCTAATTGTTCAGAAATGAAATGAAACTCCAATTCCTTCATCCTATTTGTTTTCTGTCTGGAAGCTCTGCTGAAAACTGTCCGTGCTGAGTGTCCCTATTGAAATTTGAAATCCTTTGGCACAACAGCACCCACAGGCCACCACAGTCGGAGAAACTGACAGGGAAGTGGTGGGTTGTAGAAGGAAAATCTTATCAAAGGAAAATGACATGAATAAATTTATATTCAGAATCATTCAATATTTTCACCATCTTGAGATTGATTTAGAAGAGATTGGTCACATAAAAACTATTGAAGCAATTTGGCTAATATTAATACAGAATTACAGACATAGCAATTTACTTGGGAGGATGTAAGAATTGAGTCAAAAATCATGGGCATCGACCATTGGACTTGATGCAGCAAATTGTGTGAGTTCAATTTCTAACTTGCTTCCAGATTTTTTGTCTAAGGAGATACTTCTTTGGATTGTTCCCAGTAGACATGCAGGAAGAGAAACTAAGTAGAGAAGGCTGAATAACACCACACACGTTGCTCGACAGATACAGCAAAACCATTCAGTGAAAGTTGAACTTCACCTCTCCTTTTCCTTAGGTGGTATAAGATCAATTGGCATTGGCATTTAGCTTAAGCAGTTCTCAGCATTAGCTTCACAGGAGCTTTTCCCGTGGACACACTCTCACTTTGGCCCATCTTCATTCCTACCCCTGCCAGCATGACTTGGCAGACCAAGAACAGATATGCTCAATTGTAAAATTTCTCTCTTTCCTGTTTTCTTTCAATCTACTATTTTCATAGTGCTAATTTTATTTCCCATTGAGTGATTTATAGTAAGATTCTGGAAACATTTTCATGTAAAATATATTATTAAATTCAATAGTTTCACAAGTTTTCTGGTGATCCTGCTCATTTCACTCACCTCAGTTATATTCTTTTTTGTCTCTCCAGATCTCAATTCACTGAAATGTTATATATTTTTCCCCCAAAATTACTCTATTTTTCCAGAACAGCTACTTTATAGTACTCCAATGCTGGTCTATCCCTATAAATGTAAATACTCTGAAAATATATTCTGAGACAGAGTCATGTGTAGGATGCTACTGAGGTAGTTTCCAAGAGATATGGACAGATCAGGAAGTGAAAATGATAGCAGTGAATTGAAGAAGGAGCTGACCTTTTAAAAACTATTGCAACTAAAATTTCAGAGAACTCTACAGCTGGGATGATCCCTCAGAGGGGCTCAAAATTTAGGGAAGGGATCAGGCATTAAGAGGTTCAACCTTCAGGAAGGAGACTGAAGAAAGTTTTGAAGCCTTCATTTGTTGATGAATCATAAGTGAAAATGTGAATAATTGCTCATAGCTGTTAAGAACCAGAAGATGGTTCAGAATGCAAATGCAGGAGAAAGAGCAGGTGTGGAAAATGAAATACAGCACAAACATAGATATCCCAGACTTTAGTGAGGTGAAATAAACGAGCACTAGCCACTTTGAATCAGATAATCATATTGTTTACTAACTTGGGAATGATAAATTCAAGAGGAATAAAGTGACATTGTCAGAAAGATTACATTTAGATCTCTATTGAAGTACAGTGCTGTCATGGATACAATAATACCTGTAAATTTATAAGGAAGATCAACTAATATGAGTATTACTCAAATTTATGTACAAGCTACAAAATCCAAAGATGTAACAGCTGAAGAAGCTCTGAAAGCTTAATGTGTTTCTAGTTGAGCAATGAACAACAGATCAGAAGTTCAAACTCCTCAGCCTGTCAGTGAGAGAAAGAGAAGGCTTTCTACTTCGGTAACTATTGATAGCCTCAGAATCCCTACATTGGTTATCATTGGACTCAATCTCAGTGCGTTTGCTTGTGTGTGTGTGTGTGTGTGTGTGTGTGCGCGTATTGTCTAATATCTTCAAACAGAAATTAACCGAATGTGCAATCAAGGTTGAAGGAGAAGTGTGGAGGTAGTGCACACCCTTATCTAACTTCAAAAAGGAAAAGAAAAGAGGAATCATTTGCTTCAGCTGCCCCAGGGAGTCTAGGGTCCAACCTGTCACCACCATTCACATTTTCTTACCAATTATGACACCTATTTTCCCACCTACAGCTCTCTGTACCTTTATGATGGATTCTGTAATTCATTTCAGTGGCCACACAGAACTCACAGATAATGCTTGTGATTTGTGGGGTTTGTTAGACAATTAACAAGTTACAACTCAGATATGAAATCCTCAGTGCACAGTTCTGTCAGGAGAGTTTCTAGTCTGTCATCCCCACAGACAAATCTCTTTCTCGCCCTCAGCCATTTGGCCTGGCATCTGCCCTGTTCTAGCTAACGAAGCTCTTAGTGTTGCCAGGAAATGCTTAAAGATCATTCCATACCACTAGATGTCTCATTTTGCCTGCTGTTATTTGGTCTACTTCCATTAGTCTGCAAATGTAGATCCCCCTCCCAACTGCCAATGTTGTACTTGAGGCACACCACTCCACAAACGAGTCTACTGCCTTGAAGTCCTCAACTGTATTTTCTCTGTGGGTTGGGAAGTCTACTGTTCTGTTTTATGATCTGGATCTAGACCCTGTGGCTGCCTGTGCTACTACTCTGGTGTCATAGCTTCCCCCTGGATCAAGTAGATTCAATCAATACACAAGTGTTTCAGGGACCAAAGGATCCTTTCCACTTCAGACTTTGCTGTTTCATTAGTAATAAGGTGCTTCACATCTGTTTCTGAGAGGACTCATTTTACATCCAGAAAGATGGCAAATGCAATTAACTCTGCAAACCATCACTCACTGCTGGATCATTTTATTCAAATTGGTTTCTTCCTCTACTTTCTCATCCAGAACCATCAAGGAAAAAATAGTTCCTTGGTGGGAAACTATGCCTTGAAGAGCCATATTAAATGATTCAAAGCTAGTGGTTGTATGACAGAATTTTTAAAACCAATGACTCATTCATAGTGAATACCACTTTCAATAACAGATGATGAACATGCACCTTGGGGTTTTCCAGACACCCAGGTCAAATTGAGTACATCTGTGGAAGGATTGATTGTTAAGTTCAGCATGGAGATTGTTAAGTTCAGCATGGAGTATAAAACCAACTATATCAAAGATCATCAATTATATCATAATTAATACCAGTTGAAATTGAAGAAGATGAAGTCACCAATGCAAAGTCCACCTCTATCAAGTTGAGCTGATTGTAAACAACCCGCTAGGACCGAGAAACACTGCTCTCTAGGGCTTTTGAGACTGCAAGGATGTGGGAGTTGAAAGACCCTAGTCAAACTCCCAATTTTGGGTCTGCATTCTTATGCACACTTACAAGAACTCCTCAATTAGAGCTTAGAAAATTGTGTGGTGGTCCTATGTGACCTCCACTGGCCAGATAAGGGATACAATCAATCCTTCACATCTGATTGCTTTCAGGCAGGGATCAGATATGCCTCCACCTTCCATCTTTCTTTTATCCTATTCTAACATAAACAATTCCCACCATGAGACAATGCTTTCCTGTTTGATAATTCATTGCAGTAATCACACAGAATTAACAAACAATACCACTGACTTAGGGGGGATTGTTTGAGATGTTGACAGGTTATCATAAGCCAGGATATGAAACATTAAGGATGTAGCCATTGGTCCACAGCAAAACCTCTCCTAAGCCAACAGCCCAATCTTGGTCCCTAGTCCTCCATATCTCAACCATGTAGTCCCTAGACCTCTACCTCTATGGTCTGGAAGTCTACCCAGAGCTCTTCCTCAATCTCACACTTCCCATACTTCTCTTTGCTCTTTCTCATGATATACTGACTTTGACCTCAGTGAGGCAGGATGTCTATTGCCTTCACCACTTTAAGCAGGGAGGGATCCTGGATGGGCCTCCTTGGTGGTCCTTCTTTTATGGTAGTCACTGAAATTCTCTCCCTGTTTCTGAGATGGCATCTATGCATCGCCAGAGTAATGGCAACTAAAATGCGCCAACCTCCTCCATTAGGGTTGCACGTGTCCTATCTGCACAGTGCCACCCAATCATGTGGTGGGAGTTACAGAGACATGAGTAGAATAACCATGTGAAGAACTTTCATCCATCACAAGAGCCAAATTCAGGTCTCTACCTGAACTTAGAGACCATGTCAAGAATTGAACTGATGTACTGTGCATGAACCATTAAAGACTGGGGAAGTTGTTGAATGACATTAAAAATGCCATATATGAAGAAAGTAAAAAAGTGATTTAAAACATAGGAGAGAAAGACACAAATAGATGTGAGAGTGGACTTGGAAATTTTATCACAAATGAAGCTAAAATTGCTTGAAAAAACGAAGAAAATAAATGAAAACAAAATTTTAGAAGACAGCTTAAGATAAAGTATATACATAATTGTAAAGAAAAATGCAAGGAATGAGTACACAGGCAGGTGTAAGTTCGAAGAACTGAATAAAAAAGTTGTCAAGTTGCAATATTACTAATTTGGGGTAAAGTATTGAACAATACAGGAAGCAGCAGATGAAAGTAGAAGGAACACACAACATTGTACCAAAAAGAATTGGTTGAGTTCTGCCATTTCTGGAGGTAGCATTTGAATAAATCAATGATACTGAAAATTATTTAAAAGCTGCACTCAAGGCATTGCTGAAAATGATGCAGTATCTGAAGGATTATCAATTGAAATTTTTCATCAAACAAACTAATGCAGCACTGTGCTATTCACTTGTCTATATCAAGGCATTCTCTGGATAAGCAGCTGAAACAGATCCATAAGTATCCATTTCAAACTATGCTGAAACTCTCCCCCAATGCAGAAACCATTGAAACATATTGCTGATCTCACATGTAAGTAAAGTTTTGCTGAAGATAATGCAAAAATGGCTGCAGTTGTACATATATAGGGAATTTTCAGAGATTCAAGCAAGATTCAAAAGAGGATATGGAGTGGAGAATGTTATTGGTAATGTCAGATTGATTTTTACTGAAAGCAAGGGATTCAAAAAAGAGGTTGCCCTATTGACTCATCAACATGGCAAAGACTTCTATACTTGAACAAACAAGCAGAACTCAATAAATACACTTAAAACAACAGGACAGAAATAAAAATGTAGAATAATTCACTCTCCCTGATCTCAAGAGCTACTGCACAGTCGCAGTGGTCAAAAGATCGTACAATTGGCACAATGACAGATAATTTATTAAAACAGAATTTAGAATCAAGCAGTAAATCTATCTACTATGGACAGGTGATCTTTTAAAAGAACCCCAAACCATTAATGCCAAAGAGATGCTATGGCACTGGGGAGACCTGCTTCAGTCTGCAGAAAAACTAAACATGATCTATATCTGTCACCATATGTGAAAAACCTAATTCAAAATAGAATAAAGGTTTACATTCAAAACTATGTAAAAATCATCACAAAACAACAAGACAAACATAATGGTTCTTGACATAAGTAAATTATCAACTATTCCTGACAACACACCAAAAGCAGCGGATTCGAGACAATTGCGACCTCCTAAATCTCAGACGTGACACTACATCAAAAGATGTCATCTGAGTGTATAAAGAGAATGTCCAAATTTGAAAAAAAATAGCAATAATATATTGAACAAAGGAATGATTTCTAAAGTTTACAATAAATTTCAACAGGTCAAAAAGAAAAGTATCCAATTACACTATGGTCACATTGATTCATTTGAGTTACAGTGTTGCTAAAGAATATTGAAAATACCTTGAACTAAAATTTATAAAACTAACTTTTATATACAGACAGAATGTTCTTTTAATGCAAGAATGGGGAGCTATAATGTCATGTACTATGGATAGGTTATAAGGAGCGACCTGGAAAGCTATCTGATACTTGGTAAAGTAGACATCACAAAGTGGAGAAAGACACTGTGGGACTGGTGCAGAGACTGCAGCAATGGGGTCAGACATGGAAACAACTAAGTATGGCGTTGCTGTGTGTCAGAATTCACTGACTGGCACCTAACAGTAACCACAAAAATTAATATTCTGAAAGGGGTACAAAAGTATAAGAATAGCTTTGAGTTTCAGAAAAGCTATATGTTGTTTGAGTTATTCCTTAAGTGTAATCTGAGGGAAGGGATTGAGAGTTTCTGTTCTTCCCCAAGCTTTGTAGCAGTGTTATAAGAGCCACATTAAAGTAAAAGTCAAGTCATGATGACAACATCCCTTCTGTTTCACTTTGCTATAGTTTCGCATGAGCTGCTATTTATGTGATGCCACCAACTATCAATCAATCACCCGTGTAATGCCAAATAAAGGGATGAAATCATCAAGCAAATATTTCTTTTAAAGAATATAAGGGGATAAAAAGTAAAACAGTCATCCCACTATTATGATCTGAATTCTACCTTACAAATCTGGTTAAACCAGAGGATTTACACTAGTATAGATAGGAACTGGAAACATGGGGAATCCAGTACAGATGAACCCTTTACGACCAGTGGTGAGAGGGGAGACACTGGGAAGGTGGAAGGAAGGTGTAGTAGAAAGGGGTGACTCCTCCCTGGGGCATGTACAACAGGGAGGTGGGTGAGGGGAGACATCGGACAGTGTACAATATGATAAAATGATACTAATCTATAAACTATCATGGGCCCAAGAGGCAGGGGCATGGGAAAGGAGTGGAAAAAGGAGGAGCTAATATCAAGGATGTAAGTAGAAAGAAAATGTTTTGAGAAAGATGAGGGCAACAAACGTGCTTTGCATATAATGAATATAAATACAGATTGTGATGAGAGTGGTATGAGCCCCCAATAAAATGATTGAAAAAATAAATAAGTAAAACCAGATGATCTACTGTACACTGAGAAGAGATGGTCCAATGAAACAACAATGATGGGCTAAATGTAATATGAAAATGGAGACTACTTGCCAATATTTATTTTTATATGCAGTGTAGGCACCATTTTATTCCAGACTTGTGTTGTTAAGATCCTATAAACAAACTCACTGCCATGAAGTTGATGCTGAGTCCTGGTGACCCTATAGAAGGACAGCATAGGACTGTGAGTTTCCCAAACTGTCACTCTTTTCCAGAGAAGAAAGCCATGTCTTTCTCTCACTCAGCAGCTGCTGGTTCTGAACCACTGACCTTATAGTTAGTCACTCAAAGTATCACCACTTTACCATCAGGGATCCTCTAACATGGTCCAGTTGCAATTAATTTCATTCAGAAGACTTGGAGAAGTTCACTTATCTCTGAATAGGACGGTTTTTATTGGTGGGTACTTGCATGTATGCTATTGTCTTCATTCATGAAGTTATTATCAACCAATGTCTTTGTTATTAAAGGAAATCAATGTATGTGGAATGAAAGTAATGATTAGAACAATGATTAAACGCTCGCTATTACTTTTGAGCATGTGCTGTGCACTCACTACCTTTGTACCAAATCAACTTAACCTGCACTGGGAGCTGGTAGTACATAAAAGGTCCCCTTTTATTCTTTAAACTTCTTGAATTGAAAACAAAGAATAAAAGCAGAAATTTGTGGAGATGTAAAATGACTAACTCTATTTCATATAGTTATTCTTAAGGAAAACTGAAGACCTTAACTGAAGTGATTATGTTCCAACAGACTCAGAAAAGCAAAGAGACTGCCATAAGGACTCACAACAGGATGAGTGACAGAAGACAGTCATGGAGGAACTTTGAGAAGCCACACGAACCGGACATACAGCAGGAAATGATACCCGGCTCATTGCTTGCTATTTGATGTTCACATAGAAATTCTACTAGAAGCAATCCAGATTGCAATTTTAGTTTTATATATATATATATATATATATATATATATACACATATAACTTTACATATTTTACTTTACTTCTTTACATATTTATGCTTTCAAAACAGGCATACCCTAACAATACTTTTCACAAATTATTATTATTTTTTTATTTTTTTTTTTTTAGGCGTCACTGCCCTGGTGGTGGGTAGGAGGCCCAGCCTTTGCTCCTGGGAGCTGGAATCGAACCTCCATCCCAGTGGGCCGCAGTCCCGCACACAACCACTACGCCACCAGGGCTCAGCCCTCACAAATTATTTTTATTCATTATATAATATTGAATGTTTACAATCACCTAGATTATTATTTGGAATTATCTAAATTAACCAAAACATGAAAGGATATATACAAAAGCTTGATGGAGTAAACAGGTGGTTGCAATCATGTTAAGAAAAGCCAAAATGGACCAAATAAGAAAAGAGTGGCCTTATAAACTGAGACCTTATACACCTATGAAATAAAATACAGGAGAGTGATTTATGAGAAAATATCTTAAAAACATAAAAATGCACATGTGCCAATATGAAAACATATCTATGGGCTAGTGTAGAGTTAGACTACTTTATTGCTTTTAAATCATGTGATATTACGGATTGCATAATCTCTTCTCAATACACTACTTTTTCTCATGGCCCTCCGTATAAAGAGCCTCCATTTGTTGACCTTCTTTCACCAAGGAAAATTATTTCATTCTGAATCAATGATATGGACATAAACAAAGAGAATGTGATCATTTCCACACTCAGGTTTCTGTGATCTCAATATTACCCGGGAATATGATGATAAAAGGTCTCACCTCAATGATTTAGATTCAAATATGAAATGCATCAAAAAAGGGAAAACAGTTACTTCTAGAGTTGGCTTGTTGGCCAGAAAGAATAAGAAACAGGCTAAAACAAACAACTATAAAACATTTGCTCATAATATGAGAAGGATTTCTCCACAGAAGAACTGTGCTCATTTGTTTTTGGGGGGGTTTAAAGTGGAGTTCATATCACTAGATCGGCCAGTTAATCAAGCTTCCTATTTAGAGCTTCTGAAAAGATTGTGTAACCATGTGCAACAAAACTGGCCTGATTTGTGCAGACGGGACAGCTTTTGCTGCCATCGCAATGGACCTGCTCACACAGGCATCTCATTGCACCGGTTTCTGGCAAAACACAGCATGCCTCTCTTGCCGTGCACACCTTATTCACACACTTCTGGGGACTTCGTTTTGTTTCCTTGATCGAAGAGGAGCATGAAAAGACAGTGATTTGATGACTTAGACAAGATGAAGGGAAAAAAGTAGGAAGTTCTGTCAGCCGTGCAAATAGAGGAGTTTGAAAAATGTTTACAAGAATGGAATTACATATTGAACAAATATATTAAGTGTAATGGAGAGTACTTTGAACGTTGTTTGATAAGGTTGTTTAGTAAAAAAAAATCACATAAACCTTGATAAGATTGCTTTATCAACTTAGTTATTGCCTTTAAAAATCAAGAGAAAACAACACAAAAAAGCATGCAAATCAACAAAAATCATTTCTATAACATGTAACTTAATAGCAAAATATTTTTTGCTATTGGTCATAACATTCCACTTGTTTTTCACTTCAATACAATGTAAAGTTTTAAAAAGTAAAATGAAAAACATCTATTATTCATTTACAAATGTCTTATAGAAGTATCAATCTTATATACTTTAAGAAAAATAAGAAAATACGCAAACAAAGAGCACCGTTCTTTGACCTAAAGATGGCCACAGAATCAACTGATTGCAGACAGACAGCAGCAGATCGCACCTGTACCAATGACCCCGGCAAAGGCATGTTGTTTGTGGCTGTTGGGGAGTCCCGATGCTCGCCCCCAGTGTGCGACAGAACGGACGCTGCCCATGCCCTTGACCATGCTCTCACAGGTCCCTGTGTTTGAGTCCAGTGCAGGTTTGTCATATTAACCAGCTCAACTGAGAATCTTACATTTTTTTTCTTTGTTTCTCTCTACTTTAAAAGCCCTACTACAGAAACTATTCCCGCCTGACACTACGATCCAAATACATGAGATGAATGAAGTCTTGCTGTTCTCACTTCTAAAGAACATTCTGGATGTTCTTCCTCCAAGACACAATATTTCATTCCTTTGAAAGTTCATGACATATTAAATATTCCTCTGCAAGGTTTTAATACAAGACCATGCATTCTTCTTCAAGTTTTATGTATTGTTCAACTTTTATGTGTATATGCCGTGATTGAAAAGTTCATGGCTTGGGGTAGGAACAGCTGATTCTCAATGTGTTGTCTTTTCCTCTTAACATTTTAAGAATTTTGCACAGATTTGCCTGATGAAATATGTAATCTCATTATGACTCCTTCCATGGGTGTCCATGGTAAAATCATGAAAATTGAAATCTTTGACATCCTCAATTATTTTTCCATTTATCATGTTGTTACTTATTGGTCTGGTAGGGAGAATTTTGGTTTTCTTCATTTTTTATAGTTCATGTAGAAGATGGTATAAACCTTTAACCTTCATCAGCAAGTGCCACACATCTTTTTCCATTTTGACTAGCCAGGTTGTACTATCTACCCATTTACATAGCAGAGGTTATGAATGAGACTTTGTCCAATCTCGAGGTCACATTCTTCGTTATGTCATCCAGGTCAGGGATTATATGCTCAGCATACTGACAATAAGTGTGCTGAAAAGGTACCACTTGATGCCACCTTCACTGGCTTTAAAACAATGGTTACTCTTGCTCTGTTTTAATAATTGGTTCTTGGTCTATTCTGCATCAGAACAATCAAATGTTTGGGAACTCCAATTTTTGGTAATGTTATTAATAATTAGTTATGGTCTACCATGTTCACTAACTTCTTATACTCAAAGTCATTTTAGTGGTTTATGTGCTCAGAAAACATCCTCAGCAAAGATGTCATCTTCTGAAACCAGACTGAATTTATGACCCATCTGTTCAATCTCTCAAATGCTATTCATATTTGTACCTGTTCTAAGAAAAAGGTGATCTAAGAGAATGTGAACATTATTGAATATATTGTTGTAGATAGAACTAAATATAGCAGCAGTTTATGGTATTCTAAAATTTTAAAGGATTTGTTTTTAATATACATTTATTTTGATTGTTCAGGAATATTATATAGCTAATATGTTTTTTAGCCTTGAGATACTTATTTTAATTGTAATTGTTTTATTGACATCTAATGAGGCGGCCCTATTTGACTTTATTATACAGTTCTTCACGTAGAAAAGAAACTGTGGCTCCTTCTGTTTTTAAATTTTCTTTATTAAAACAAGTTATAGTAGTCATTCTCTCTCCCATGTTTCACGTTTTCAGAAATTGGGCCTGGTCTCTGCCTGATCACGGCCATGCAAAGAACGTACTCCACTCATGTCTTCTGCCCCCAGACTTTGCTGGCTTCCATAATTGTAATATAAGCTATCTATTTAGTAATATTAGTTTTATGTTTAGAGGTTTTATAACTTGTAGGATCTAAGTCATTTGTATGATATATATCTATATCTATGTATATGTATATATCCAAATGTTGTACAAACAAAATTACAGGTGGTGTGTTGCCTTCTTTTCCTCATCATATGGCAAATTTATTCAGCTCTTTCCTCAGAATATTTAAAATTACAAGACGTCATAGTCTCATTCACATAGTCAGCATGACTGTTATTACTGAGTAACTCTGTAATGCAGACATTTCCTTTGAATTAATTTTGTTACTACTTAAGGTATAAATAGTATTTTGATATCATTCTTCTGTGCCCTTTGAGTCAAATTTCTTCTTCATTTCTATATACAGTCCTATTAATTTGACTCCTATGGAAAGGGCTCAGATTCCAGTGCAGAGCAGAATGAAGCAAGGCTAGAGCTATCACCAGCTCTTCTCTCATGTTTCTGTTCTCTTTTCTGAAAGAGTTGGCCAAGCTCACAGGGGAACGTGAAATTCCCTATCATCTGTTTTATTCAATTTCTCTTCTCAATTACTTTTTATAAGAAAATGTTTCATAGTGTTTATTATCAATCATTTATGAGAAAACAAATATTTAAAGTTTAAAATTTTTAATATTACGAATATAACATTTCCCCTTAACTGAAGTAAAAGAATCATAAGTGATATAATGTGTGAATGTAAATTTTCCTTTCCTGATAATAAAAATCTTCATATCATTTTAGTCAGAACAAATGAAAACTGTAGGGTAGCTTTCATTTGAATAAATGTTTTTCCTCCTTATAGATTATACCAGTTTACATTTAGAGGAGTCTTGAATACCTTGAAAAGCAAAATACCTCCTGGCTGTGTCTCTCATAAGATGTTGTTTAATGTAATAACATTCCCCCTACAAACTAATTATGTTAGAATCCTGGATCAATATTCACTTAACAGAAAAAATGCCACACATATCATTAGCATGATCCCGTCTGACATTACTTGTCGCTGATTTGTATCCGAGATGAGGCAGTTATAGTCACAAAACCACAGACACCGGTGATAGGCAATTAACCATGAAAATGAGCTCTCTCTTCGCCCTCGCAGGGAACTCTGGTCACATGAGGGATGTTTAATTCAGGTGTGGCAGCACGAAGATCATCTCCACAATTGACAAAGTAACAATGATGATTCAAACTGAATTTTAAAAGCTTTTTATTTTCTTTTGCTGTCACAATTTGATATGACATTTTAATTTTCCAAAGGTAGTCTTCATGATTTTGATATCATTTATTTTATAGGAATAATGTTAAAAAGAATAACAATAAGGATGTAAAATCCACTAAGTACATAGAAACAACATATGAAATCATTGGCTACTACAAAGGATGTAGGAACTAAAACAATAAGCTAAAGCAAAACTCATATTGTATAAAAGGATTATAACATATAAGAGACAATAATGTTAAAAATAATACTTTACTATCTAAGTTTTTAAAAGCAGCATTCCAGTTTACACATTCTAAGAAAAGATGTTTCTTCTAAAAATGACCAAAGCCCAAATGCACTGATTCATTTATTAATTGACTCAAGAATTATTTTTTTGAATTCTGGAGGTAGAGAAATCAGTCCGACAGTAACAATCTGAGGCCCTTTTGAAAATGATTTTCAAGTGGATCAACGATAAATAAATGCATAGACAAAGAACTATTTTCCAAGGTTGGTGTCATAAAAAAATAAAATCTAGGCGAAGGCTAGGAAAAATACCAAAGGGCACATATTTCTGGAAATACTATTTAACACGGTTCAGAGACATTCCACGGAGAAGCTGACATTTGTGTCAAAGACCAGGAAAGACAAGGAAGCGATTCGTCATAGCTTCGGAGTGAGTGTCTCTGTGAATAAAGTGGTGTGAGTTTGCTGGAAACATGACCATGAGCGTCTGTGGCCAAAACAGAAGCCAGTGTCTTCACAGTGCAATCGGCAAGCCTGCAAGCAGGAGAAGTGGGTGAGTTTGCGCAAGGCCTTTGTGCAGTCTAGCTTTGCCGTTAAGTATTCATTAAAATTCTAAAAGATTCAAAGTACATGGTTACTTTGAAGAGGGCTTCTCAGAATAGTCATCTCAGGGAACATTAACGAATAACGTGATCTAAAACTTATGAAAGCAAAATTTCACAATCAGAGAAAATAAAGATAGCCTTATGAAAGATCTTTTCTTAGTGAAAATGAATGAGAGGAAGAGGGAAAGGGTTTACACTAAAATATCAGCCTGAAAGAGCAGTAGTCGATACCCTCCTAGCTCAGGCTTCCACATTTTTGAACAGCAAAAATGTCTCCAGAGAGAAGTAGAAAAAAGGGAGATGAATTGATTTCTAAACTAGCTGGGTTGAACTTAGACACACACCTTCAGCTTTCCGGACCGCCATATTTTTACCTGAAAAATGATAGAGGTGAGATACGTGATATGTACGTGTCCCTTTATACTGTAGTATGACACGATTGTTATATAAAATCAACCTGTGAATCCGTTGTGCCGATCACAACACGCATTTGAAAAAGCAGATGTCTACTCTTCGGTTTAGCCGTCAGAATGGATGTTGATATATTAAATACATACCTCTGTCTGTAAGACTATAGGTTTAAATATAAAAGAAACACATGAAGCATCCAGAAAAACTTTTCTCCCCTTTAATCAGCAGGCAGGCTTCTCTGTGCTGCTTTCCGGCGGAGCTCGGTGTGCGGGTGCAGCCAGCGAAGAGCGAGGCTGCCACCTACTGGCCGAGCTAGGACCGCGCGCGGCGCGCCGCGAATCGCTTTGTAGAAAACATGACAACCGTGATGGACGCTTATCTCGGCCACCGGGAAGTCCTCGCTTTCTGAAAGCAGGATTTTCGAACGCACGCACATTCACATTAAAGCATTCGCTTCCGGGACTCAATTACGTTCTTTGTATTTATTAGAAACCCAAACACAACCGTGATGTTCTGCTCTGGGTGTCAGGTGGTGATGGGGACCGCTTTGCACGGATTTCCAGTAGGGGGTAAAAATCATTGAGACTTTGATCAATGGCTCAGTTTTTTGGTTTTTTTTAAGCTGTACTGACAAAATTGTTCCTAAGGGACCCGGAATAGCAAAACTATTGGTTTCAGCTGCGAACAAATAATTAAGAAAAAAGGCCACCTGCAGGTAAGTCTTGAATAACGACCAGCCGATTTGAACATGAGTCACGTACGCGTTGATCATGAACCTTGAAGCCGCGGCGGGGAGAAACTTTAGCACGGAAGCATCGTACATGCTGCTGAGAAAGCAAGTAGCAGGGCTCCTCTTGAACCGAGAGCTTTGCCAGAAAAGGCACGGCAGCGTGTTCAGCTTCTGAGGTTGTATCTTACCTTAACTGTGATAAATGACATTGATGAATTTATTTATTCTTTATAACATCAAGCCCAATTTGTAGGAACAGTTGCCCTTCGATATGATTCTGATATTTTGGAACTAGTCCCATCTCAGACAAGCACTTTTCTTTTTAGCAAAGAGACGCCCCCCCACCCCCCGCACCTCAAGTAAAAGGAAATGTAAAAATTAAGATGTTGATCAAATTGATACTCAAAAATTAAACTTATCATATTTTGTTTAAAAAGGCAGAGAGAAATATTTTGATGTGTCTATTTCTTGAGTTGCCTTTGAAAGGTAAATCGTAGAAATTGCAGAAGGAAGGGCTGCATCAAATCATTTTTATTCTCTCTCTGAGCGGAGCCACTCAGAGATCCGAGTGCTTTGAACAACCGAGCTTTCATGCTTCTGCCCCTGAATCCTTAATCAAATAGATTGGTTCATCAGAAAGATTTTTTTGAACACTTACTTAAAATTTAATTTTCCCTTAACAAAGCAAACTCCCACATTTCCTCCAAATATGTTTCATGCTCTGCATGGTACTTAAATCTTTGATAAAAATCACAGGCCTTCTCTTTTTATGTTACTTTGTACACACATAGTTTGTTCTCTCTCTCTCTCTCACTGATTCTCTCCCTTTCTCTGTTATTTTTTCTAAATATCTTACTTCCATGTTTTCTTAATCCTGTTTTTGTAATTTGTCCACCTTAAAATACATTAAACAATTCAATGCTTTATTTAACTCTAGCTTATGTATATAACAATATTAATGTAAATTTTGTAACACTTTAAAAATAATAAGCATCATTTTAAACCAACAATTAAATATATGTTTATTAAGACATTCTGAGTTTAAAAGAAATCTTGAATGTGATCTCTTAAGAATTCTAATATTTTGTGCCCACAATTTTGGAGTCATAATTTTATTATTCATTGATTTAAAATCATATGAAGATAATATATTCATATAAATATGTACTATCAGTTAATTTCCTATGGTTGAAAGAGGATCACTGTGTCAAGACATATTCACAGCCTTTAGATTTTGTTATATCACAAATTTAGTTTAGGTCCTCAAAATCCCCAAACCCCTGAATTTAACACTGCCACTGAATGCAATCAAGTAAAGAAAAATTAGTCACTTTAAGCCAAGAAAAAGTACACTGTGGGGGAGAAAAAAAAAAGGTAAAGTGTAGGAGTCAACCAAGAAGTTGTACAAATAAAGGGACATGCTATTCATTCTGAAGCCTTCCTTCTAGAATATTAATTTTAGAATCTACAACTTCAAAATGAGTGATTGTCCATAGGTATTATTCCAAGAAATGCAGTGACATAGAGAAGGCATCTTGAGTAAGAATAAAACTTCAGGGATTAATTTATTTTTACATTAGTTTTAATTTCTTTTTTTCTAATTTCATTTAGTAAATGGCCATTTAATTTTACTTATAGAAAGGAACTAAATTGTAACTCTTAACTTATGGATTGTGGAATTTTGTTTTTGAAGCCTAAGGTCTCATGTAAGGAATCCAGTTGTGCAGTGGTCAGCGTGTCCACCTGCTGGGTGCTTTGTCCCCACCAGCTGCTCTGCTGGAGACGTGCGTGTCAAAGATTTGTAGCCTTGAAAAACTGAAGGCACAGTTTCAGTCTGTCCTGTAGGGTATCTGTGATACAAAATCCATTCAAAGGCAGGTGATTGTTTTTTAATATAGATTTTATTGGGGGCTCTTCCAGCTCTTATAACATTCAATACATTGTTTGTATTAAGCATATTTGTACACATGTTGCCACATTCATTTCCAAACATTTTCTACTTGAGCCCCCAGCACAAGCTCCTCTTTCCCCCTTTCCTCTAGTTCTTTTTTTAAAATTCCAGCTCCCCATATTTCCCCTCCCCCCTACTCCTCCCCCATGAATCCCTAATAATTAACAAATTGTTATTACTTCTTCATATCATACACTGGCCAATGTGTCACTTCACTCACTCCCACCCCATTCTCCTAACCCCAGCAAGAAGGTCACATGTAGATCCCTGAAATTAGTTCGCCCTTTCTACTCCAAAATCCCTCCACCCTCCCAGTATCACCACTCCCTACTAGTCTCAAGGGATTATCTATCCTAAATACCTCATGTTTCCAACTCTAGTATACATCCCCTGGTCTAGCTGAATCTGTCTGGTAGAATTGGGATCATCATAGTCAGTGGAAGGAAACATTTGAGAACCAGAGGAAAGTTGCACATTCCATTGCTATTACATTGTACCTTAACTGGCTCATCTCCTCACTGCAACCCCTCTGTAAGAGGATGTCGCTTCACTTATTGATAGGCTTTGAGTCCCCAATCTGCAATTCCCCTCATTTATAATGATCTAATTTTAAGTTCTTTGATGCTTGATACCGGATCCCATTGACACCTGATGGTTGCACAAGCTAGTGTGCTTCTTCCATGAGGGCTTGCTTCTGAGCTAGATGGCTGCTTGTTTACCTTCAAGTCTTTACAACCCCAGACACCAGATACCATCAGCTTTCTTCACCCCATTTGTTTATGCACATATTTGTCATCAGTGATCATATAAGGAAAATGAGCATATAATGTTATTAGTTCTTCAAACCTGATCGTTGATCCCTTTGGCATCTCTTGGTCTCACAAGTTGGTGTGTTTCTTCCATGTAGGCTTTGTTGCTTCTGAGCTGGATGGCCACTTGTCTACTTTCAAGTCTTTAAGACCGCAGACACTACATCTTTTGATAGCCAGGTACCATCAGCTTTCTTCACCACATGTGCTTATGCACACTTTTGTTTTCAGTAATCATGTCATGGAATGCCAATTTAATATAGACATGGAATCATGTCATGGAATGCCAATTTAATAGAACAAAATGGTCTTGTACTGACAAAGTATATGAGTGGAGGTCCAATGCCCATCTGCTATACTAATACTAACCCTATAAGTATATGCATATTAATCTATTTCCCCATCATATATAAATATATTCACTTATGTCCATGCCTGCATTTAAACCTCTATAAATGCCCCTTACTACCCATTTCTTTTCTCTATTTCCCTATACCTCCTCCCATCTCACCATCATGCTTAACCTCTATTTGGGTTTCAATATTTTCTCTCTGTTACATTAGTCTTAATCCCTATCAGACCGCCCAGTCCCACCCCGCCAATGACCCTGAACCACCTGCCACCCCCCATTCCCAGACAGGCCAACACCACCACCCCCCGCCCACGTCCACCCTGGAAACATCAGTCCCATCATCCCCACTCCCAGACTGGCCATCTAGCCCAACCCATCCAGATAGACCTGCACAGAAAACAACATGCACAAAAAAAGGCATCCCAAAATGGAGCAACCAAAGAAAACAAAACAATGAAACATCAACCAAAAAAAAAAAGACCCAATGGTAGAAGATTTTTGCTGTTGTTGTTGTTTTTATTTTGGTTACGGTCTTACTCTACCACCAGTAAGTGTGCTGTACTGTGATGGCCTGTATATACCTATGAACCTGGAAGCTGTAACATCAATATTTCACATACCAGGAAGGTTATTCAGGGTTAATTGATTTCGGTGGTCTCAAAACTCTAGAGACTAGGAAGAAAGATCTGGTGAACTTTGACTCACAAAAAAACATTAACTCACTTTCTTTGGACATGCCATTGTTAAATACGAAGCACTGGAAAAATGTACTGTGATATAGTATTTGAGGAAACACAGGATCAATAAAAGCAAGGATACCCTTGGTGAGATGGGTTGGCACAGAAGCAACGATGATCAACTGGATCACGTAGAGCTGGAGAGGAGTTTGCGCCTCATGATCGTGGTCTCCGTGAGTCAGGACTGGCTTGTCAAGTTGTTTTCTCTCTCCATCTCTCTAAAGTAGGGGTGGAGATCCTTTTCAGTGACAAAACTATTTGATTATTTTTATCATTCTCGTACCATACAAAATCATCTATTTAACAGTTCACATGATATGTTTGATCAAAGATTTTATTAACTCATCCTTAATGTTTAAGTTGGGACTACGATGTGACTGAACCACTATGTGATATT
>PVJH01032509.1:0-22577 GCA_004026705.1 Nesogale talazaci | reverse complement strand
TTGTTCAAATGAAGCAGCCATATTGAGGATGTACTCGATGGGAGGAAACTGGAGGTAGAAAGACCTACTCAGAAACCATTGCAGGAGTCAAATCAGAGAACTATGTCTTCCAATGAATCCATTAGCATTGAGGAGAAAGAAGACGGAGAGAGTAAATTTGAGAATTGTTTAAACTGAAAAACAGAACTCTATAGCATGTAAGATGACATCTCACCACTCATGCTTCAGGGGTGCATTCTGGCTAGACTTCTTTTTTTTCTCTCCTTTGTTTTTCTTGGTAGCATGCTCACTTCAGTCCTGTTAGGTGGTGCATGTGGAGAGAGGGGAAGTCGGGGGAAGGAAGGAAGGGACATGGGGAAGAGGCAGAGAGGAGAGGGACAGGAGTTGGGGACAAAGAGGTGGCTGAGAGAGTCCTCCTGTTTATTGCTCACCAACTTTTTCCTGGCCATACTTCTTCCAAAACACATTTCTTTCATCTTTGGTCGTCCATGGTACTTCCAATATTCTTTGCCAGCACCATAATTCAAATGCATTGATTCCTCTTTGGTATTCCTTATTCAAATGCATATGAGGTGATTAAAAATACTATGTGAAAGTGCCCAACTTTCCCATGCATATAAGTCAGTTGAAAATGGCATGGGTTGGGCGCAGACTTCTGAGAGTGACGTCCTTGCTCTTCAGCACTTGACAGAGGCCCTGAGCAGCAGCTTTCCCCACGCCACTCGCTCTCTTGGGGACTGTTTCCAGGAGCACTGATGATGGAACAAAAAAAAAGAAAAAGAAAGCACAACAAAATCCTAGACCACTTCAATCTCTTCTCCATTTATCATGATTTCACCTATTGGACCAGTTGCGAGGACTTTGGTCATCTTTACATGGAGCTGTAATCCTTATTGAGGGCTGCAGTCCTTGATCTTCATCAACAAGCGCTTCCATCCCGCTTTCACTTTCAGCGAGCCAGGTTGTATCATCTGCATGCCATAGGTTGTACATAGGCCTTTACATTATTCACCCTCTCTGGGACAGTGGCTGCACTAATGGGTTCACACATGACTATTGTGGGGATGGTCTGAGAGACCGTGAACTGGTTCCTTGTTTAAAAAGTTTGAGGACCCCTGCAAGCACCCAGACTAACACAGGCATTAAGAAACACTTGTTTTCCCCAATGACCCTCTTAGAGAAACAAGCTCTAAAAGAGTTGGATTGTGATTTAAAAGATTGCTTTGAGGGCTGAGCCCCCGTGGCGTAGTGGTTGTGCGCAGGACTGCGGCCCATTGGGACGGAGGTTCAATTCCAGTATTGGGGCTGGGCCTCCTACTCCCACCACCAGAGAGCAGTGATGCCCAAAAGACCAAAACCAAACAAACAAAAAAAGATTGCTTTGAAAGACCTGCTTTCCTCCACAAGCAGAAGCAGGGCTGAGCACAGTGAAAAGTAGGGGGTGGGGGGCTACAGTGCACCTGGCTGAATGGCAATCTCTGCTTCAAACTTGGTAGCAAGTGGCCTGAACTCTCTGGGTCTCTGGGTTAAAAATTTTTTTTTCCTAGTTCACGCATTTCTATTAATCATGAAAATTTCCCCAAATCCAAAGACACATAAGCAGCAGCGGTGACACTGCACACTTCTGCAGTGCCACGGGCGAGTGGGTTAAAATTTTAAAAATAGATAAAAGTCATCCTTCAATGATTGTGTTGTGATAAGGATTGTGTGTGTGTGTGTGTGTGTGTGTGTGTGTGTGTAGCACACCTGACCCACAAATAGCCCAGGGCAGGGGTGATTCCAAACATCTGACCAACGGGCTCAGAATGGTAGTCCCCACGGAAGGTCGCACTGTTAGCCAGCTGCATCTGCTTCTGCAGCTGTCTGTTTATTGGGGCTGGCTTTGGCAGTGAACACTGTTGGGAATTAGTCACTCCTTTGGAGCCACCACTGTTATGAGCCCTGGACTACAACTTGCTTTTTAGTACATTTTTTAATTGCGAGGATATTCAATATTTGAATGAATTCTCAGTGAAAATATCGTGTCCATCTGTGAACACAATCCAGAATATATAAACCAATTCTGAAGACCAAGCCATCCCACATGCAGCATTATGATGGAGGCACAATGAATGGACTTCCTGCTACCACAGCCCATGCTGACATCCAGAATGCACAGGGGTTGTGATTTAATGGTATCAGGCTTAACATCATACGTTGTTAAGGTGTTGTTTGTGCCAATTTCCTACTGACGGAGAGGTTGACACCTAGTGCCGGCTGATTGATTGCAAGAACATTGCTTTTTATACTCATCATCTCTGATTTAAGGAATTTAACTTAACTGTAACTTCCAGACTTGTGTTTTCATTTATTTTCCAACTAGCACTTTACATTGGCTTTCTAGTATACTTTATTCTATAGATAACACCTCCTCTAGTGGATGTCAATATGTCTTCATTAATCTCACACACTTGATGAATCTCAGCATGATTTGAGTCCTGACCAAGAGGATGCACTAAGAGTTAGTCCTACCATCTCTACCCAAAGATGAAGATCTTTGCATCAGCAGTCGTGTGGGAGAAATTTGGGGCCAAGTCCCTCCAGAAAGGTGATCGTGCGACAGTTCTACCCTGAGCTACAGAATCACCATAAGTCACCATACATCTGATCAAAATGACTTTGGAGTTGGGGTTGTTTACTGTTTCCCCTCTTCTCAAAAATACCAGCAGGTATTGTCAGACATTTGAGTGATATGCATTTGCTTTATGATTAATCTGCCTAAAGCCTGGCCATTCCAATCCTTCTTGGCAGAGTGACATAAAAGTGTGATGGAAAGCAAGTTGGGTCATTGAAGACATTTTATTGTGTTGTAGGCAAAAGTTTACACAGAAGGTTAGGTTCCCATTAAGCAGTTCTTATAAAAATTGTTCTGTGACTTTGCCTGCAATAGTCAGTGTGTCAGGGTGCTCATCATTTCCATTTCTATTCATTCTGTTTCCCAAGATCTAGCTTCCCTTGCCCTCTCTCCTTTGCCTTTGTGTAGACATTAACTGTCAGTCTCACACCATTGATTGTTTAAGGGAGCTTACTACTCACAGTGGTATTGTCTGTTTTATAAAAGAAATTCCGCTGAGCTCTGGTGGCAGTGGCTGTGTGTGGGACTGCGGCCCACAGGGTTGACAGTTCAAATCCAGCAGCCGCTCTCCAGGAACTAGGCTGGGCTTCCTACTCCCACCAGGACAGTGATGCCACAAAAAAAAAAAAGAAAAGAAATCCCATTTTTATTACTCACTTAATTGAAGAACTACAAATAGGAATCCCTCACACTTAATCACACACACATGGCAATTCCTGAAAATAGTTTGCTCATTTCTCTTACTTACAGACCCTTTAGAACATCAGGAATATTCCAAAGCCTCACCTTCTCTGTTAATGATATCCTCCCTTCAATGCTACTCACAAACTCTGAACGGTTTTCCATTTTCCCCCTGCCTAGCTGCCTCTCCCAAGCTCAGAGCTTCCTGAAAAAGACACTTCTTTGGCACCATGTGTTCAGAATATCCAAGAAGGGCCCAGCCTGTCCTGGTTTCTTGACTGTTGCAGCAGATGTGGCCCTGACTCCTGGTGACACCAGACGTGCACAGGAGAGAGTCGCCATGGGGGTTAGGAGACTGTGAGTGCTTGCAGCAGCAAAGTCTTTAAGGCTGCTCGGGGTAGATTTGAACCACCATGCTTTTACCTTGTAGCAGTGTGCTTCCCTGTTTGTACCACTGAGGGCCCCTCCCTGGCTTGTGAGAGGTATAAAATAAAATACAACCTAACATCTTCCCATGCTTTCATCCCATAAATATACCCATATGATCCATGAGTTGTCCGAATCTTCAACAAATGCTGCAAGAAACCTAATCAAAGGAAAACACAGCTCAGTCCCCAAGAATTGTATTTTCCAGAAAACCCTGTGTCTAGATGGGTGACCCCACCCCACCCCTTGTGCTTTCTGACATGTGCACCCAAGAGTTACCATAGGAACAGGCCTTAAAGTAGGGAAAGAGCCAAAGCCCCAGTTCAGCGAAGATGCCATGTGATAGGCCATGGTGCTGAGCAAAATAAATGACCTGTGTGGCTGTTGACCCGGCAGGGCCTTGAAAATTCAAACCGCACCATAACCCTGTGGTCCGAAAAGCAGGCATCCCAAGGGGAGTGGCAGAGAATAACTGGACTTGGGAAAACCAGGCAAAAGGCAGCCCAAACCAGGAGAGGTGGACCTTAACAGTTGCTAGAGAGACACGAGCTGGGGTCATCTGAGCAGTGAACACGGTCGACCGGTAAGCCAAAAATGTGGAAATTCAAGTCCATGTGGATGCCACTCTGAAGAAAGGCCAGGCAACAAATGCTCCTGGGAGATTAGTTCTACTCTGATTCACAAGGAGTGGCCAGGAATCCGTTGACTCAACAACTGCAGGTGTTTCTCAGATCCGTGGAGGAAGGTGCCCCTGAAAGAGAGAAGTGCTTTAGAACAGAAGAAGGAAGCTGCCTTGTCATCATGTCTGAGAGCCAGGCACGCCCGGGAGGACATACTGTCCAGATGTATGCGCACATGTCTGCCCAGTGGGACACTGTCACATCGAAGAGCCCTGACCCAGCGTGGCATCTCTTCACACCCAAAAGCTAGTCAGGGTTGCCCTATCGTCTCCTTTGGGGGAAATTTTAATCCTCCCCCAAAGAAGCCAACAAATATGAGTTTATATGAAACTTCTCAGTTGTGAAACATTAGCCCATCATGACAAAATGCACCCCAGAACATCTATGTCATGTTTGAAAATGAAAGAACAGGACTGGCCGACTTCTCTACCAGCGCTAGGACAAAGACCACATGGGGATGATGTTAGCAAACAGAAATTTATTTTCTCATAGTTTTAAGAGACTACAAGTCCAAAATCAGAGGGCCTCTGCAGGGGGAAGGCTCTCCCTATTTTTTCTCTGGTGGCTTTGGGAGAAGGTCCTTGTCTCTGCGCCTTCTGTTTTCTGGTTCCTCGACACCTAGCAACCTCTCTCTCCTCTTTCCCTGCATTGGGCAATCTCTTGTGTATCTCAAAAGCGATTGGTTGGAAACGCCTTACTAGAATCCTGGTTCATTAACATGACAAAGGCAACCCAATCCGCAATTGGACTGACCTAATAGGAGTTACAAGACATATTTATATGTAGTGAAAGAGTGGGGATGCAGTTCAAATCATGCCAAACACTATGTATGGGCTTTGCAAATATGTGTGTACTGGCACATGGATTATAACAGCAAACTCCAAATTCAGGTTAGTTATAAAGTGACCAGACGTCCCGCTTTTTAACAATTTAACAACGTCCTGCAGCATTTTAAAAATTATAATAAATGTATTACAATACTATTTTTGCAAGCTGAGCCCGGTAGTGTAAGTGGTTGAGTGCGGGACTGCGGGCTTGGCGGTTCAAATCCAGTGGTGGCTCTCAGGAGCAGCACTGGGTAGCGCCCACCAACCACCAGAGGCAGTGATGTTCCCCTCCCCAAAAATAAATAAATACTATTTTGGCATCCTATGAAAATTTTTGTTGCTCCATATAGATCAAATTTTTAATGAAGAGCCTTCCCCTCTCCTGATAAATCGTGTCTTGCTTAAAATCTGGTCACTTTAAATTTGTTGTTCCCGTTAGAGAGGAAGGACTCCGAAGGGTCATTCAAAGAACCTCCCTCTTATCTGTGATGTTTGAAGACTTCAATCATCGTCACAATATAGAGAGATTTTTCAGAGACCTGGATGGCAGGTGTGTGTGTTTTCATCGCATGATTGTCCCTAGGGTATGCTAGAAATATTTAGCAATTATAAAAAATAAAAAGAATGTGTAGGCTGAACAAAATAGACAGAGTCCACATCAGCCTCTTTTGCAGTCTCTGCCTGGCACCTTTCAGCAGGCAGAGAACCCTCACTCAGGGCAGATCAGGGAGAACAAGCTTTTCTGTTGACACTAGGGTTAGGCTCAGGGGGGCCAAGTGCTATTTTTGTTTGTTTGTTTGAAAGCCTACTTGAGCATTGATATTATCTGTGCAGCTTCTTGAAAATCCTCCTGTCTGCGTCACACTAATATTCTCCTAAATCACAGCCTGCAAGGTGTGATTTGGTTGTTGTTGTTGTTGTTTTTTTTATAAAAGCTACCCAGATAATTCTTTAAAACAGGCAAACATATTCAGCTCACTGTTTTAGCTTTCTTTCTTTCTTTTTTTTTTTTTTTGTGGACATTACTGCCTCTAGTGGTCTGGAGGTCATGGGCACTACCCAGTGCTGCTCCTGAGAGCCGCCACTGGATTTGAACTGCCAAGCCTGTGAGCTGCAGTCCCGCACTCAACCACTATGCCACAGTGGCTCAGTCCTCAGCTCACTGTTTTAAAGAAGCAAGTGGGGCAGCAACCAGAAGCCAGCTGTCTGCAAGAGAGATTCTGTGCAAAGACTGGGGAAGATGAGTACAATTCTCTTCCTACTCTCAAAGGAGCTTCACAGCTAATGGAGCAGACAGACTTAGCAACAAATCATTTGCCTCTTGGGGAAGGGAGATTTGTGATGCACCTGAGACTGTCATGCCTTAAAGACTCCAAACTGAAACACATCAAGTTATTGGACCTTCGGGTCACATCTGAGTCATTTTGGAATGGCCTGCGCATCAGCAGAGAGATCTGTTAAAGCCAGTGAGAAGAGCAGTAGTCAGTGGAAGGGTCCTTTAATAACAAGCAACAGTGTATAGCCTTAAATTCATCAAATGTACTGACCAAAATTAATCTTTTAAAAATACATTAAGAGGACTTTAAAATATATACATGTAGAAGATTTCAATGTGAATTTATTTTTCAGAACGCCACCTATGACGGAAGAACTGAATGAATATTTAATCCTCATAAAAAAGATAGCCTTAGAAGAGCATTTAGCTGATTTAGATGAACCTCAGCGTATCTAGAATTCAAAGGACTGCCTATTAGCCAAAGAACCCCAAACCCTTTGCCCTTTAGTAGATTCCAACGCCCTGTTTCCTATAGGGCAGGACAGAACTGCCCCACATGGTTTTCCAGGTCCTTACAAAAGGAGACGGCCACAACTTCCTCCCCTAGAGCAGCAGATGGGCTAGAAGTGTCTACCTTTTGTTTAGCAGTCCTGGGCTTAATGACCAAGCCAGCAGGGCTCCTGGGTTTCCCTTTGCCCCCACAATCATCATCTCAATAGCTAGGAGACATTCTGCCAGGCATTTTCCATACATTGTTTCCCTTGAGCCTTATCTACAGCTAGAGGCCGATAGCTACCTCTTTAGATGTTGTGGATCACATTCTGCCTCTCAGATAGATGGAGACACTGAATTTTACAATGGCTCAATAGTGTTGAAAATCCAAAACCAAAGTTCTGCCATCGAGTTAGAACTGACTTGTGACCAAAATTCACCCCCTGTGGGTTGCCGAGAATAGAAAATCCAGTCTTTCTCCTAACTGGAGACCATGCGCATGGATCACAGGCCCCAACACTTCACCACTACGCCACCCTCGCGCCTTGCCGGTAACATGAAGTGAACCCTAATTTCAGTTTATCTACATCAAAGGCAGGATTAAATCTGCCGCGTCCAAGCTCAAAGCCTTACATTTTAACCTTGCACTACTCTTCTCTACTGCTTGCCAATGACACAGTTGCTATTATATTTTCTTTTAATAAATATTCTTATTAATTAAACATTTAGTTAATTGTAAGTAAAATTGGATTGAGGGGGGAAAGGGAGGGGAGGAGCTGATACTAAGGGCTTAAACAGAAAAGATTTTGAAATTGATGATGGCAACATGTGTAAATGCACTTGATACGATTGATGTATGGATTGTTGTAAGAGTTGTGAGAGCCCCAATAAAATGATTTATAAATAAAAAACAAAATATGATTACTGGGCAGGTTAGCACCATGTAAAGCCAGAAAGTAGGAATTTGAACAGCCAGGCAAAAATCACCAAGAATGGAGTCATGTCTCTTAATCAACGATGTTGGACAATTTTGGATTTGCAGGCAAATGCTATGTATCTGCCTTTCCTCCTCTATCAGAATTTTAAGTCGATTCCCAAACTACCTATATCTATGTTTATCAATAATCGGTGAGTACTACTAGTTTTGGTTAATCTGTGTTTTTAAGAGGCTAAGGTAAGTACTAATTTGACTAATCAATCTAAAGAATTCTTAAGTGTCATCCTCAAATCAGGTAAATGTCATATGACAGTATTCCATGATTCATTTACTAACTAGTTAGTTAATTCAGTCAGATATTGTGGCTAATTGTCAAATCAATTCTTTAAATACAAAAGATGGAGGTGTATAGAAGTAGCTTAGAAGTACGGGAAAAGCAATATCGTCCTACTATTAATAGTGTCTGTCTATAATTTTTATGTCTATAAGATTACTTATATGGAAGATACCAGACTGTCAGATGAACAAACAAGCCTATAATTGCAAGCAGAATGTTCCAATCTTGACTCAATTGTTTAATATATAACCAATGTCTTAAAAATGTTAAATATGTTTATCTAGTCAATTATCTTCAAAAGGAACCCTGGTGATGTAATGGTTACACATTGAACCACAGCCCCAAAAGCCAGCCTTTTCAAACCACCAACCACTTCAGGGAAGAAAGATGGAGCTTTTACTCTCACAGTCACAGTCTCAGAAACCCACATGGGTAATTCTACCCTGTCCAATAGGGTCACTATGAATCACCATCAACTCAATTGCAAGTCAAAAATGTCTTTAAGACTTCACATTGGCTGAACCCCGGGTGGCGTAAGTGGTTGAGTGCGAGACTGAGGCCTGCAGGCTTGGTGGTTCAAATCCAGTGGTGGCTCTCAGGAGCAGCGTTGGGCAGCTCCCACGACCACCAAAGGGCAGTGATGCCCCCCCAAAAGACTTCACATTAGGACATGAGTCCTAACTATTGTTTTTAATTCTATACTATTCATATTTCTCTTTTTTGGATACATCCTAATAAGGGAGAGAATATTGGAGTTGTCAAAGATTTAATTTTACTTAAATGCACAACCAACACCCATAGAATCAGCAGACAAGAAATCAAATGATGGCCTGCATTTGGACAAATATGTTGCAAAACTGTAGCTTTTACTCCAAAGCAAAGATGACGATTTGAGCACTCCTGTGAGTCTGACCCAAGCCATAATCTTTTCAATTGCCTCCTATGCATATGAAAGCGAGTCTAAGGCTAAGAAGGGTCAGAGAAGAATGGACACATCTGATTTATGGTACTGGGGAGGAACACTGAATAAAGCACAGACTTCCAGAAAGACATAACCTCTGTCTTTGAAGAAGAACTGCCAGATAGCTCTGTGGAAACAAGGATGACAAGATTTTCTCTCACACGCTTTTCTGGGCATGTGAGGGACCAGTTCCTGGAGGAGACCATCATGCTTAGTAAAGCAGTAAAGCTGAGACAGATGGACCCAGTGGCTGGACAATGGGCTAAAACAGAGGACTGGGAAGTTGGTGCCGGGAAAGGGCAGTGTTCTGTTCTCTTGTACGTAGGTTCTCTCTCATTGAAACTGACTCGGCTGATATCCAACAAGATGCACAGATTCAGTTCGACGGATTCTGTCCATTTAAAGCACCAGGGTAGCCACTACCCAAACCAAGATATAAATTTCTTCAAAATTATTTTTTTAAGAACTAATTGCTATTCCACTGCATGGATATGCCATACTAAATTAAACCAGATCTCTGTTCACTAAACCCTTTTTCTACATGTATTCCCAAGAAGGTTGCAGTGAATATGTACATATTGCTTATGTTCAAATATACCTATTTTGTAGAACATTCAATTAATATAGGGGTTGTACTAGTTAACACTCATCCTACCAGTTTTTTTTAAGTTCTTATATAGTATCCTCTAACTGTTAAAAGTTTTTTTTTTTTTCCCAATCTGGGAAGTGAGGGGGGTGGTGATTGTAGCCTTTATTGCATCTCTTATATTAGGAGAAATACTGCATTTCTTACTATGTGTTCAAAGAACTGTGACACAGCTTCCTTCTGAAAGAAATTCTGCACAGGGGCAAAGGACCTGTGAGTGAAGGTGGTGGTGTGGATTTGGAGTGCTGAACAGAAACAGAGAAGGTTCGGCATTCACTCTGACTTCTCCAGACAAGCTGTCTGAAACAATGTGTTTTTTAGGACAATTGGAACTTGAGGAAACTTGTTTTTTCTAGCACGACCTAAAACGAAGGTGTCAAAATGTTCCATGGAAATCCCTATGAACTCCCAGATCCAAGAAAGCAGGCGTGTCCGAATCCCTGATGAAGACAATGTGAAACTGTTTCTTCAACATAAGTGGTATTGGATTGTCCAAGCTGAATTCCCCCACAAGGTCAAACAGTCAGGCAGGCTTATTATGCAGACATTCTGAAACGTTTGTGGGCTTCTATGCAGCGCACAGGATTACTTGATAACCCTCTTTATTCCTTCTACATTGTCCTGGAAAACTGTTGGCTTGTCCGTAAAAACCAGAATCACTCTAAAAGGGGGACAAAAAAGCAATAAAGGAAGGAAAGAAAAGTCACTGTGAAGGAGATTCAAAAGAACCTTGCTACAGTTCGAATGGCAATTCCAATAGAAAAGACTCAAAGGTACTTAGGGCATTATTTCATAAAATGACATCGTTCTCAACGTGACTTATTTGACGGAAACAAAACTCTCTTAGATTTCAAAGTTCTTATTTTAAAATTGGTTCCATTTTGGATAATTATATCATTAATCCACATTAATCTGTCAATCAGGGATATAGAAAATCCTTCAATTACCCCCTCTCTCTCTAATATAATACTTCATGGAACAATACATCATTAGAAAGAACATGATTGTTTGATTAGGCACCCACATATCAGCTACAAAATCTTATTAAAGCTATTTCACCATTCTGGGCCTTAGTTTCCTTTTCCATAAAATTTTAATGGCAAATTGTACTTGCTTAATTAATTAGTAAAATCTCTGATGCATAAACGCAATCGGATTCATAGCGACCCTGCAGGGCAGGCTAGAAGAGTCCCTGTGGGCTCCTGACACTGTAAATCTTTATGTAAATCTTTCACAAAGCCCACCTTTCCCCGGAGGAACAGCTATGGGTCCCGACCTGTGAACCAATGTGTAACTGCCACGTCTGACGTAGAGTTCAACAAATATGGGTTCTTTTTCTAGAGTTAGTGATGGTCTTAGTGATAGTGGTAGCAGTTAAAAATGAAACTCGAGATTTCAAAAGTATTGGTTATGAAAGGTGTAAGTTTCAAAGAATGAAGCAAAATTTAATGAGCATTTTCTTTCGCTAAAGCCCATGATAAAAGCTGGCTTTTTGGTTTGGTTGCTTTGCAAGAATATATCACCAAGCCTTTTATTCTAGGTACCTCTGGATGGATTCAAATTCCCCGTCTTTGAATTAGAAGCCTTTGTGTTAACCATCTGCAAGACCAGGGACTCCTATATACCACAATTGGGTTAGTCTTAATGTGTGTGTGTGTAAAATTGATGACCATCTTGGCTGAACAATTTCTAGCTAGTGTGCATAAAGCTATTATAAACAGTCTTTTATAAGAGACATATATCTTTTTGAACTGTGCTTTTACGTCGCCTAGGTAAACAAGACAGTTAGGGTTCCTGGGTGTGTTAATTTTATAAGTAACTCTCAGAGCGGTGGTTTACACACCTATCAACGGGGTGTGCCCACGAAGGTGACGCTACATCCTCACCCAGCATTGCTGCTCTCTAAATAGTCAAGTCGAGGGTGCACATTCGATGGAGTCCAATTCTGCTTCATGTTGGTGGTGTGCAGGAACATAAGCCTTCTAAGCCAGTTCCTTATCCTGAAGTGTCTTTGCATAGCACATCTAATTGACCAAGACATGTTCTCATAAATCACTAATTTAGTTCATTCTGTTTCCATTGCCACATAGTGTATACACCCAAGCATACATAATCACATAATGATATGCTTATAAACCCTCTAAGTAAATAGATTTATGTAAGTAAGTCCCCGGGTTACAATGCCTGACTTATGGACAACATGTTCATGCCCTTGACTGTTATGTAAATTTGCCCTCACTTCCAGACAATTAACCCAACCCCTGCATGCAATAAATTCTTCATAGCAATCATCTTCACTTCTTAACTTCAAGTGCTGCTTTTAAACAATCAAAAAATACTTTGAGCCTTTTCTGGTGCTAAATTAAGGTGAAATAAAAACCATACACACCTATCCCAATATACCCACCAATTTAACTTAAAGACACACTTCATAATAGATCTTGTTCCTAATCTGGAGACTGCTAAGCCATTACTCTCTGACTGGTATGACCTCTTAGCTCGCCCTTCCTGTCACATGCATCATTCTACATTTCTTACCTTACAAATAAAAAGAAGTTTGCCTCCAGGACACTCCCCTTCTTCTGGGTAAGTATGCCCCTCCCACTAAGAAATAATAAGCATTCGTGTATGCATTTGTGGGTATATTTAAGTTCTTTTTAATTATGTCCTCTAAAAATTTTCATCATTTGTGGTTGTTTAACTGCAGAGGGACCAGTAATTACTATTAAAAGCAATTAATGTAAAAATCTTCACATATATCAGTAAATATATATATATGTGTGTGTATATATATACATAAAGTTTTGAGTTCTAATTTTCCTTGATGAGAATGAGTATTGAAATGCTGGGTGGAAACTATTCTTCCTATATCTAGTTACATTCTGGGACACCCAACCATTGCTGTTGGAGCAGATTCTGCCTCCTGGCTATTCTGTAAGACCAAGTAGGAGGAGTAGAAGACTGTGGCAGAATGCCACATCCTCCTCCCAAGCAGTAGCTAGTCGGTTCAGATTGCCGACTATCAGAGGAAACCATCCTCCAATACATACATCGCGGGCTCGAGAGGGACACTTGTACAGCGATAATTACTAACTATTATAGTAAAGTTATAGAGAACATGCGAAAGAAAAGAATAATCAGAGTCAGACTCTGTTAGTCCAGGTAGACTAGAGGAACAAATTCATAAACACACATATGTATATAAGGAAGAGGTTTATATACAAGAGGAATGGAACATTGAGAAAATATCCCAACCCAGGCCAGTATAAGTCCATAAGTCCAATATTAGCCCATATGTCCAATACCAATCTATAAAGCCTTCTTCAGACTCATGAAGCACATGCAATGATGCCAGGACAATCACAGACCAGTGGGTACAGAGTCTTGTGTGTCCAGTGACAGTAGAAACATCTCAGTGTTGGCAGGGGTCTCCCCATGGCCTTACAATCATCTCAGCACTGGGACAAGTCTCCACATGGTTTCTTGGGCCCCAAGTTCTGGTTCCATCAGGGCAAGCCCATATGGCTTCTCCTCCAAGCTCCTCCAGATTCCAGGACTCAGGAACCATCATCATGCTGCCATATTATCTTGTCAGTAGAGTATCTCCAAGAGACAGAATGCATAGTCTCTCACCTCTATGGGGCAGGGAGGAGGGGGTAGGATCGCAAGATTTCCCAGAGTTCTCAGAGAAAACCATGCCCACACAGAGGTCTGATTGGCTATCTCCAGATTCACAAGCCAGACTCCACCCCTACACTTCCAATCTTGAAATTGACATGAGTACATGACTGCAACAGACTCATTTCATGGCAGCATGCTCATCTCAGCCTGCCAGGTGGTCCACAGGGAGAGAGAGCGAGTGAGGGAAGAGGTTACATGAGGGAGAAGGGGGAGAGCATCAGGTGCAGATGGGCAAGAGAGGGGAGGGGCTTCTTTATTGTGCCCAAGCCTTATACACCCTTTGACGCCATGCAAGGCCCCTAATTACAGGTAAGGACATACATCACAGGAAAGGGCTGGGCTATAGATACACCGTTATAGGAAGTGTGGGATCTGCATGTGACAAGATGGGCGGGCCTACGTTTCCTGATGGCAGCCTAGCCTTGATTACCCTTGGGCTGGAGACTTTAGCTAAAACTTTCACGGGGAGGGACCTATTGTCCTAACAGTAGGGGGTTAAGGCCTGATAGTTGGAGCCTTTAGGGAGACTAGCTGACTTCTGACTTCCACACCAAATGCTGGCAACCGGTTACTAATATTTGCTTAATATTTTGGAGCAGATATAATTGTGGGAAAGTCCTGATTACGTCCCACAACCAACCTTTTGCTTAGCAGCAGAACCTTTAAGTGCTATGAGTGGCATGGTGATTATGCCTTGGGCGGCTAACTGCAAGATCAGTACTTCGAAACCACCAGCTGTTTGGAGCGAGAAAGATGAGACTTCCTGGTACCATAAACAGTTAGAGTCTCTGAAACCCACAGGGGCAGTTCTAGCCTCCCCTACAGGGCCCTGTAAGTCAGAATTGATTCGATGGCAGTGAATTTGGAGTTTCCAGTGCCACCAGTGCTCCTTCTCGGGACCTACAAGCCAAGAACCTCACTGGAGATTATGGGGGAAGGAGACAGTTTAAACACTTATTTAGTTTAAATCCATCTAGGCGCTGTATCTTCTTTTCATTAATATCAGAGTCAGTTTTTACCTTTGGTGATAAGTGTTTTCTTTTTTGTGATGCTCAGCTGGTCACTTATTGTGGCAGTTACATATCGCCAGTCAAATTGTGAAGGGCTGCAGTCTAGCTTGTCAATCAGGTCATAGCCAAAGAGGCCTCTGTGTGGGCATGGCCTTCTCCTGAGGGTTCTTGTCTTCCTCCTGGGAGGTGAAATACACATTCTCCCTCTCTGCTGCATCTTCCTGCTGACAAGCCACATGGAGCTATACTGATGGAAGCCAGAGCCCTGGAACTAGAGAAGCCACATGGAGATCCACGCCAGCACTGATGCTTCCACCACCCCTGGATGCACGTGACTTTGCACCTGCTGACATGTGATCTTCCTGCACTCAGCGTCATTGTATATGTTTCATGAGTCTGAGAAGAAATACATAGCCTGGAATTGGACATATGAGCTAATATCAGACTTATGGACTTGATCTGGACGAGGCTAGGATCTTTTCTTTTTCCTTTTTAATTAAATCATTGTATTGGGGGCTCGTACAACCCTTATCACAATCCACATATCCATTCATTGTGCCAAGCACTTTTGTCCATTTGTTGCCCTCATCGTTCTCAAAACACGTGCTTTCTACTTGAGTCCCTGGAATCCGTTCCTCATTTTCCTGCTCCTGCCCCATCCACAGTCCCTCATGAATCCTTGATAATTAATAAATTTCTATTATTTGGTCCTATCTTACACCATTTAACATCTCCCTTCACCCACTTCTCCGCTGTCTATCCCCCAGGGAGGAGCTTATTTGTAGAACTTTGCAATCTTTTCTTCCTTTCTACCCCACCTTCCCTTCACCCCCCCCCCCCACCTTATTCTCTCACTCTCACCCTCCACAACAGGTGGTAAACCACTTTTCCAGCACCCCCTGAAGATAGGCTATGTGAGAGGAAATTGGATCTACTTCCTTAAACTGTGAATGACTCCACCAGTCTTGGGTGAATTACTCCATCATTGTAGGTGCTATCTAAGAGTCCATGGGTGCCATAAAATGGTTATGTACTTAAGCTCTTGATGACTAATCCAAAAGGTGGCCTTTCAAGCCCACCCAGAGGTAGCCAGGAGGAAAGCCCTGGCAACCTGCCTCCCAAAGGTCACACCCTAGAAAAGCCCAGGCACCCCGGGCCTTGCTGCCATCTGTTCATCTCCCCTGAATCAAGATGCTGCACAGCAGCCATTCAGTGTGAGGAGCTCCCCATGTGCTGGTCCTGCCCTAGCTCAAGGATACCTCGCCATGCAGGCGTCACACTCCAGAGAGAAGCTACTGGACACTCATGGGACTTTCTGGCACTGTCCCAGCCTAGTCTTTCACGGAGTGGAGAAGGGTATTTCAGCCTTTGAAAGTTCTCACATCCTTTCAAGTCGAAGTTTTGTTTTTCACATCCTGCAGGTTTTCAGTGAGGACCGCCTCCCACAGGGCAGGGCCTGCAGTCCATTATGTAGACATTTCTGTGTGTCTCTGTATGTGAAATGTTTACTACATTTCAATATTTAAAGGGAATAGTTTATAGAGTTCTAACACTGGAATATTGGCGTATAGGAAGGAAGTAATTTACTCTCCATCTTCTGTCATCTTATACCATTCTGCAATTTTTTCACTGTTCCTGCTTTTTTTTTTCATTTTAATCTTATTTTTTGGGGGGGGCATCACTGCCATCTGGTGGGAGTAGGAGGCCCAGCCTTGCTCCTGGAGAGCTGCTGCTGGATTTGAACTACCAACCCAGTGGGCCGCAGTCCCGCACACAACCACTATGCCATCGGAGCTCAGCCCCATGTCTTGTTTTCTTTGTCTTCAACTTTTTTTTATTACATTTGGGGAAAAGTTTACAAAGCAAGCTGTCTTTTCTCTTTAACAGTTCATATACCCATTTTATCTCATGATTTTGTAATTCCCACAATGCATTTCCCACATTTCTCCCACTTGCTCCTTGTGTTTACCATTCCCATCCCCTTCTTTCCTGCGTCCCGAGCTTTATGCTGCTGCCCCCTTCGTGGCCTGGAAACCCTGGGGGTGCAGTTAGAAACCAGCCGCTCTGCAAGAAAGACGAGTCTTTGCTCACTTAGAGGGACAGGTTTACCCTGCCCTCTCAGATCTCTGAGTTGATTTGGTGGCAGTGAGTCTTCATTTGGAGGTTACAGTGGTCACACATGGGGCTACTAGCTGCAAAGTCAGCAGTTCGAAACCACCAGCTCACTCTGCACAAGAAAGAGACTTTCTACTCCCATGAAGAGCTGCCCTCTCTGTAACCCACAAAGGCAGTTCTAACCTGTCCATTAGGGTCACTGCGAGTGGGAAGTGACTGAATGAGAGTATTTTTATCTTCAGTGGTTGGTTGGTCTGCGAGTTTAGACTCCCTAGTTTATTGTTCACCTTACAGGCCTATTGTCTGGCTAAAAGTTGAGCCGCCCCTGTGGTTTAAAGGGTCATTAAGGGCCAGTCTCATGGTTCTACCAGTTTCTTTCAGGGTAATAAACCTGGTCTTTATTATTGAGTTTGGTTCCACATTTTCATTCCACTCTATCCATGATCCCTTTTAGGGTGGTAGGCAGGTACCATCAAGTTCTGGTCTCGGGAACCTGGGTTCCATTGGTCCACTAGTCTTTCGGAATCATTATTTCCAGGAGTCTGATTTCCTTTGCCCTTCTTTACTCGCTCTCAGGCACAGTTCCACTGGGAAGCAATTAGACTGGCTCTGGGTGAACAAGGCTGCTAGCAAGGAACATGCAGGTGGCATTCGCCTGCAGTTTTCCCCGCATTAGAAAGTGGATCCAAAGGTGTCCTGTGCCTGGAAACGGAGCTCAGAGGTCATTTCTTACTGTCCCAAAGTTCGTCTCTGCCTTCCATCACACCGACCTCAGAGGACTCAGATCCTCCCCATTTAGCAAGTCCTCTCCAGGACCCTAGGGCCTGCTCCCTTCTCTGATCAGCCCAGTGCGGCGAGAGGTGGAGGTCTTTGGGGCCACTCACTGCCCCTATACCTCAGAGCAAGAAAGTACCACGGGAAAGGGTGCAGGTCACGAAAGGGACTGATACCACCCCCTCCGTGAGGGTTTCCGTAGACATTCCTTAAAGTGAATAAAACAGCTATGCTTTCATTTGGTGTGTGGTTCAGGAGCACTGGTGGTGCTGTGGGTGTTGGGCGGCAGACGCAAGGTCGGTGGTTCAAATCCACCAGCCATTCCTCGGAGAAAAAAATGGGGCTTTCTACTCCCATAAAGATGTACAGTCGGGGGCTGAGCCCCGGTGGTGTAGTGGTTGAGTGTGGGACTGTGGCCCACTGGCTTGGGGGTTCAAATCCAGCAGCAGCTCTCCAGGAGCAAGGCAGGGCCTCCCACTCCCACCAGAGGGCAGTGATGTCCCCACCCAAATATGTATAGTTGTGGTTAGCCTCTGTAAGGCAGACTGAATCTGTGTCAACTCAAAGGCAATACGTTTGGTATTTTATTTATTTAGCAAGCAATTGTTTCAGCCAGGGTCCAAACTGGAAACTCATTTATTCTGCCACTGAGTCAACGCCAACTTATGGTTAACTCCATACCCCACCGGAGCTCCTGTTGAACTGGAGCCAAACCGACTCACTGTCATCCAGTCCATTGGACTCACGGCGACAGATCCACCTAAATATTCAGAACAGAGAAACTGCATAGGGGATTTTTCAAGTCGAAATGAATGGCCTCCAAGTCAATTTGAGCTTAGAAAAAGCAGGTAGTTTTTGTTGTTAGTAGGTTTCACAGAATCCATTCCAACTCGTAGCAATCGTATGTACAACGGAATGAAACGCTGCCTAGTCCTGCCCCAGCCTCCCAGCCATTGTAATGCCCAGGTGACAGCCATTGTGTCCACCCATCTTGTTGAAGGTCTTCCTCTTCTCTCTCCCCCTACCTTTATCAAGCATGATGTCCTTTTCCAGGGACTGGTTACCCCTAACATGTCCAAAGTATGTGAGATAAAGTCTCACCATCCTGGCCTTTGAGAAGCATTCTGGCTGTACTTCGTCCAAGAGAGATGTGCTTGTTCTTTTAGTACATGGTACTTTCAGTATGCTTCACCAGCAACACTATTTGAATGCATCTACTCTTCTTTGGTATTCTTGTTTCTTTGTTTCAATTTCTTTTTATTATAAGTTAAATTTAAGAAATATATAGTTTTAGTTTAATGACTTCATTTCCCAGAGTTGTTAGAAGGCATAAATGACATAAAGCTCTTTATGAAAAAACACAGAAAAGAATGTAAAACAATAAACTTTCAGGCAACATGATCCAGTTCCAACTGATACAAGACACAGCTGGTATAACCAAATGGACATGGAAAATCTCACATAACCTGTCAAGGATTTTTCTTCTAGGTGATTTCCTACATTTTTGTGGTCTAGACTATTCCCTCCATTAGTAATAGGACTCCCTTATACTAACAGTTTGAAATTAAATAATTCATCTAACAGGAGTAGCTTTTATAAGTAGGGTAAACCAGAGGGTACTGCATTGGAATGACTTTTATAAATTGAAAAAGCCTAAAATGATCAGGACTTGAGGAATGGGTTTGGTAGATGTACAATTCAGACTGTTATCACCAATGAAAAAAAGAAAGCATTTTTATCTTGAAATAGTCATTAGTGCCTTCAGTTTTGGGTAAAGGAATCAAAGTGTAAAATGTCTCTACAATAATACATGTTAATAGAAATAGAAATTGGCTATGCAATGAGGTCCTTGTTGTGCTCTACCAATGTTACTTAGCTGAGTAATTTCCAAGTCAGTGAAATCTTAAAAAAGATTGTCTTTCGAGCACACTATTTGAGGACAGTACTTTTTCCAACACATTCTGAGATCCAAATTCATTTTATAACAGAAGTATAATTTTAAGAAATTACATACTTCCTAAAATGCTATCAGGCTCCCATTTTTTTGGGAAACATATTCACCAGTGGGTTGCTCAATTACACAGGACAAGGTTTCTTCACCATGATTAAGAACTTCATAGATATTAGAGAGACTGCCACTCGTTGCTTTTTCATCTTTCTGAAGAGACACAGGCAGGCTTGCCAAACTAAAACGGACATCTTTAAAGGCATGCAGCAAGGATATCCCCCACGATGGTTGTACAGGAGCCATTCAGAGCACCGATGGCATCAACAGGCATATCTTGCCACTTCTGGAAGAGGATAGATGAACACATTAAAGCTGAGGTTGTAAAGAATGTGTTGTCTATTGGTGTCACAAGTGAGATGTTGAAGATACCCAGGGCCCTACTGAAGTACTTGATCTGTGTGCTCACCCAGACTATCCGGCTCAGCAGCAAAATCCAGGTGAGAGGACGCTGCAGCACGGGTTTTCCCACCAACCTTTCTTTGATGGTGATGCCCAAGCCTTTTTCCGAGACGGGAAATGCTCCAATCACAGAACAGATTGCTATATACACAAGGATGTCTGTCTGTCCATGATGAAGTCCCATCACAAAGATTAATGTCAAGAACACAATTGTTGCAAAGACCACAGAACATGAGTCACCTAGCTTGTGAGACTTTTCATTCAGGGTCTCTGTCTCTTCTTTTGGAGCATGAAAGACCATAATCGTAGATCCTAAAATACTTAGCAGACACCCAATTTTCCCACAAAGATTGTCTTTCATTTAGAAAATATGATGAAAGAACAGCATTTACTGGGACACGGAGCGCTCCTAAAGGCGTCACGAATGTGGCTGGGGCAATGGCACATGCAGCAGTTCCCACTGATGACAGCCCAGCCCACCACAACCCTTCCTGAAGATATGCGTGGCCGCCTTGACCTGCTCTCATAGCGCCTTTTTTGGCAAGTCGCAGGAGGCCCTTTCTCTTCAAAACGAAACTCCATCCAATGAAAATGCCGGAGCTCCTAGCTAATCCCAGACCAATACGAAAGTCCTATTTCCCACGCCCGTGGTTCATGTGGTTGAGCACTTAAGATGATTCTGTGAACTACATTGATCACGCACCAGTGAAATTGCTGCTTCTGGAGCAAGATGGGAGGGTCTCCAATCGGTGGGGATCCTCAGATCATTGTTCCCAAAGGAGGAAACAAGTTAAAAGTCGCTCCAGAAGGACCCTTCATCAGGGGCCCCAGGCAGCCTGGTCGGCCCACGGGAGGAGAGGGCAGCTTCACCTAGTGGCCTCCGGCCCTCTGATCAGGCCAGGTTACCCCAGGGTGGGCACCTCCATACAGGACGCCTCGTCACCCCCAGGGGGAGGGCAGGTATCGGGGTGGTGTCAGTGCGGGATGCCTCTCCTATCAAAGAGTGCCGTGAGAAACCTGCCCAGAAGTGCCGCTGCCCTGCCACTCCTTCTTTGGTATTTTTAATGGTATTTTCTTTTTTTCCCCCAATGATTTTATTGGGGCTCTTATAGCTCTTATGACATTCAATACATCACTTGTATCAAATATATTTGTACACATATTGCTATATTCACTTCCAAATTTTTTCCACTTGAGCCCTTGGTATAAGCTCCTCTCCCTCACCCTTTTTTTTGGGGGCATCACTGCCTCTGGTGGTCGTGAGTGCTACCCAGTGCCGCTCCTGAGAGCCGCTGCTGGGTTTGAACCGCCAAGCACGCGGGCTGCAGTTCTGCACTCAACCACTTACGCCACTGGGGCTCAGCCCCCCACTTTTTAAAGAATCATTTTATTGGGGGCTCATACAACTCCCATCACAATCCATACCTACATCAATTGTATGCAGGCCACATTTGCACACTTGTTGCCATCATCACTCTCAAAGCATCCTCCCTCCACTTAGGCCCCCAGTACCAGCTCCCCATATTTCCCTTCCCTCCCCTCTCCTCCATGAGCCCTTAATAATTTACAAATTGTTATTGCTTTTTCTTATTGTCCACTGTCCAATGTGTCCCTTCACCCAATTCCCTGTTGTCCATGCCCCAGAGAGAAGGTTATATGTAGATCCCTGAAATTGGTTCCCTTTCTATTCCACCATCCCTCCATCCTCCCAGTATCATCACTACCACCATTACTCTTGAGGGATCATCTATCCTAAATTCCCTATGTTTCCAACTCCAGTGTACATCCCCTGGTATCGGAAGTGACCAGCTTCTGATACACACATCACGGGTTCAACAGGCACAGTTGTACAGTGATAATTATTATTTATTATAATAAAGATATAGAGAGCATGAGAGAGAAACAATAAGAGTCAGACACATTTCATATCAGGGTAACATGCTCACCTCTGCCCTGCTTGGTGATCCACATGGAGAGAGAGAAGGGGAAGGGATTACATAATGAGGGAGAGGGACCTGGGAGCATCTGGCGCTGAGGGGCAGAAGAGAGCCTCTTTCCTACGTCTCATTCTCATATACCCTCTGGAGCCAAGCCAAGCCCCCAATTACAGACAAGGACATATGTCACAGGAAGGGGTTGTGCCATATGCACATGTTATAGGAAAGGAAAGATCAAGGTCCCATGTAACAAGACCAGATTCCAGACTCCTGGATGTGGCTAAACAAGTTACACTAGAGATCATTAACAGCATGTGAATCTGTCCACAGTCTTCAAGGGAAGGGAACCATCATCCTGACAGCAGGGGAGTTAGTTCTATTGTGAGACACACAAAGGCCTCAGATAACTGGGAGCTTTAGGGAGAATAGCTAACTTCCACACCAAATGCTGGTAAATAGTTTCTTTCATATTTTGGAGTATATCAGTGTGGAAAAGACCTGTCTTCATCCCACACCCTGGTCTAGCTGGATTTATCTGGTAGAATTGGGATCATGATAGTGGGGGAGAGGAAGCATTTGAGAATGAGAGGAAAGTAGCATATTTCATTTAATGGTATTTTGTTTTCTTTCTTTTTTGGGGGGGGGCATCACTGCTCTCTGGTGGTGGGAGTAGGAGGCCCAGCCCCACTGCTGGAATTGAACCTCCATCCCAGTGGGCCGCAGTCCCACGCACAACCACGACGCCACCGGGGCTCAGCCCCATTTAATGGTATTTT
>PVJH01032508.1:0-22569 GCA_004026705.1 Nesogale talazaci | reverse complement strand
TCTGCCTCTCAGGGGCTTCCAGGCCTCTGAGTCAGCTGGAATGTCTGCTCTGGGAAAGCATCCTCTTCAGGCTTGGCACCCTCTTTCCCTGCCTCCCCCTAACTTCAGGGCAGCGGATGCCCCTCCCAGGATGGGCAGTCAGGAGCAGGACCATGGTGAGGCCCGGCTCTTCCAGCAGGGAGACCTGAAGCTTAGAGGAATTGCATCCAGCCCCCCACCCTTTCCCAATCACAGAGAGAATTTCCAATCGCTCCCATTTCCAAGGTGGGGAAACTGAGGAGGGGCAGGTAGAGGCAGCCCAAGATGGGGGGGAGGGCTCAGGCTCCCTCCTGCTCCTTGTTGAGGTCCACTCAATACCCCCAAGCTGCCAGTCCACCCACGCCTCCATTGCAGGGCTTCCTTTCAAGGCTTGGTCTGGAAGGAGAGCCACAGACAGGGGCTGCCCATCCCAGCTGGGCAGGCTGTCCACGAGTGCAGAAAGGGAGGGGCCTGGGACTCTTTCTATTGAGCCCAACACCCTCTCCTCCTCTCCAGACCCTCCTCAGCTGCCCACGCAGCGAGCTGGGACCACAAGGGGGCAGGGGCAGGCATGGAGGTCTCTTTCTCTGAGGTCTCACAGTTCTGGTCAGAATCAGAGGCCAACGGTCTAGCACCCGGCTGGCCTGGGGACTTCTGCTTTCCACAGCCAGTCTCTGTTTCCTCATGGGCAGAAAGGGAAAGGTTTCCATCAGGGGGGACGGTTGATAGTCTGTCTCTCCCCAGGTAAACCCCGACGCTCCCACACGCCCCCGCCCATACCCATTGATCCACACCCATGCACACGTGCACACACTCACACAGTCTTTTGCACACACATACAGATCCTTTCCTAGTGACTCCCAAGAGTTCTGTTTCCTCTGTCAGATGTCTCCTCTCCCCCTTTCCTCTCTTATTCCCATCTCACCTCCTGCCCCCACCGCACCCTCCATGCTTTTGCAATCTCCCCCTCCCGCCTTCTCCCTGCCCTGGTCTTCAGCGGGCCAAGAGAGAGGAGGAAGAGTGGGATGTCAGATATGCACTTCCATATCAGAGCTCCTTGGACCGGGCCAAGACCACACCCCCCACCCCTGGCAGATGCCCTTGGCTTCTACAGAGGGAGGGACAGGGGGTGAAGGAAGAGGGGGGAGAAGGGGAATCCTGAACCCACCTGGGGGTCGGAAGAAGCAAGGTCCCTTGCTTGTGTTTTCTGCACCTCGTGAGCATGCACAGTCAAACCATCTCTGGGATGACGTCAGCAGGCGGTCCTGGCTGCCTGCGCTGGTCTCACGCGGCCCCTTCTAGGAACCACAGCCCGAGGGGGACGGGTCCGAATTGGAAGAAGGGATTGTTCTGGGCTGAGCTATCTGTTGGCGTGGGAACCGGAGAGCAGAACACATGCTCAGGACCAGCCGGGTTCAGAAGAGCAGACAACTGCCCCAAACCCTGCTCACCTCGCATCCCACCTGGAATCCCATGCCGTCCTCCCAAGGTCCTCCCCCCCCCCCCACCCTATCACCACAACCCAACCCAGCCCACCCTGTGCAGCAACCTCAAGGCCAGCACTTTGGCATCACCAGTCGCTCCGCGGCAGAAAGGTGAGGCTCTCTGGTCCCGTGAAAGTTTGCAGCCTCAGATGACCACAGGGTCCTGCAGGGCCACGAAGAGTTGATCCCTGTGGGTTCCCGAGTCAGTAACCCTTTACAAGAGTAGAAAAGCCTCATCTTTCGCCCATGGAGCAGCTGGTAGTTTTGAACTGCTGACCTGGTGATTGGTAGGCCAGAGGAGCCCACTACACCACCAGGCAAACCAAACCAAATTAGAACAGGATAGGACTGTGACTCTGTTTGTAAATAAATCACTTTATTGGGGGTTCTTATAGCTCTTGTAACAATCCATATATTACTTGTATCAAGCATTTGTACATATGTTGCCATCATTGGTTTCAAAACTTTTCCTTTCTATTTGAGCCCTTGGTATCAGCTTCTCTCCCCCCCCCCTCCGTCCTCCCCACTCTTCCCACCCTCGTGAACCCTTGATAAATGATAAATGATTATTTTCATATCTTACACCATCTGCTGTTTCCCTTCACCCATGTTTCTGTTGTTCCTCCTGGTGGGGGGGGGGAAGAGATTAAACATTGATCCTTGTGTTCTGTTCTTTCTCCCCCTTCCCTCCCCATCTTCCCCTTTTCTCATGGTCTGCCGTGTACCTGTACCCAGGTACGTGCTCTGCTCTATCTGGATTTGTAAGGTCTAGTTGGGTCGTGATAGTGGGAGGGGAGGAAGCACTGAGGAATTAGAGGAGTGTGTGTTTTGTTGGTACTATACTGCACCTTGGTTGATTCATTCCATCCCTGTGAGCCTTCTATAAGGGGATGTCCAGTTGTCTACAGATGGACTTCGGGTCTCCACTCCATGCTCCCCCTCATTCACATTGATAGGATATTTTGTTCTGAGACTTTGAGGCCTGATCCCATCGACAACTCTGATCACACAGGGTTGTGAGCTTCTTCCATGTAGCTTTGCTGCTTCTCAACTAGAGGTCCACTTGTTTATCTTCAAGCCTTTAAGACTCTGCTGCTTTATATTTTGATAGCCAGGCCCCCTCAGCTTTGTTCACCACATTTTCTTATGCACCCATTTTGTCTTTAGCAAAGACAGGAAGGTGAGCATCCCAGAATGCGTGTTATAAGAACAAAGTGTTCTTGAGTTGAGGACATACTTGAGTAGAGGCCCAATATCCATCTACTACCTTAATAGTTAGCATCTAAACATATGTACATAGATCTATTTCCTTATCATTATAAATATTTATATATGTACCTGCCTGTATTTAGACCTCTATAAATGTCCTTTGCCTCCTAGTTCATTCCTCTGTTTCCTTTTACTTTCTTCATCCCCCATTATCATGTTTGGCTTTCATTTGGGTTTCAGAAATTCCTTAAAGATGTACTGCCCTTAATCAAGCCCTGGCAGGCCTGCTGCTCCCTACTTTGCCATTGATTTTAGATCACCTGTTGTTCCCTTGTCCCTGTTTTCTTAATATACAGTTACTCTTTGATACAAAGTTCTCTCTTACACACGTGAGTGTCCATGAATTAGTTTCTCTAGTCTACCCAACTAGCACAATTGCTGTGGGTTGAAGCTGATTCAATGGCGCCGAACAACAAACGTCAGACCACTCCCTCCAGTTCACGTATCAGACACATCCTGTCTCCTCCTTCAGACCTGTGGAAGAAACTGTGTCCCTCCCATCAGCCAGGCGGATCTTTAAGGTCTGGATTGCTTCTACAGATGGTGAATTCTCGAAGGATACAAACGGTCTCACCCAGCAAAAAATTTTTTTTTTGGTAATATCCTTAACCTTTTGAACTTTAAAAAAAGTCATTTTACTGGGGACTCATAAACTCTTATCACAATCCCTGTATCTCTCCATTGTCTCAAGCACATTTGTACACATTTGTTTTGAAAGCATTTCTTTCTGCTTGAGTCCTTGAGTCTTTGGTATCAGGTCCTCAATTTTTCTCCCTCCTGCCTCTCCTTCCCTCATGAACCCTTGATAATTTACAAATTATTATTATTTGTTCATGCCTTGCACTGTTCGATGTCTCTCCCCACCCCCTTGTCTGTTGTCCATCCCCCTGGGAGGGGGCAATAGGTCGGTCATTGTGATGGGTCCCCCCTTGATCTTTCCGGTTTCCCCTTCGCCTCCTGGTATGGCTACTCTCAATATGCTCCCCAGGAGTTTATCTGATTGGGTTTTTTTTTGAGGATATAGCCTGGGTTTCCCTGGTCAGACTGTGGGCAGGGTCTGTCTCTCTGCCTTTGTCTGGACTCTCCTGGTCTCCATCCTGGGGCCATTCAGCAGAGATGGCGGAGTTGAAGTCCACTCCCCACCCCCTTTCAACATCTCTACTTCTAAAGCCACTTCATTTCATTTTTTTTTAAAGTGGCGTGTATCTCACCACTTTCCCCCTGCTGTCTGGGAGAAAGCTGGGGCTTTCTGCTCCGTAAAAAGTTACAGTCTAGCACCGGGGTCTATCACAAAGGGCATGAACTCCTGCAGGAGGAATTGCAGGGCAGGTGGGGGAAAAAGGAATCCCAAGAGCAGGGAATTTGCCAGTGTCCCTCGGGCATCGTGATGAAAGCATATGGCTCTCACACAGGTGGGCCTGTGAGGAAGCAAGATGGAAACAGGTCTGGATGACTTGGGATGAAAAGAAAAATGATACTCATGGTTAACATAGCTCTACAAAGAAATGAAAAGCACTGGACAGGTAACTCAAGGGGAACTCTATAGTCTCATCCAACCCTGATGGGTCGGTCACAGGGAAAGAACTGCTATTCTTTTTTTTTCTCCAAAGGCATTATTTTTTTTTGGGGGGGGGCATCACTGCCCTCAGGTGGTGGGAGTAGGAGGCCCAGCCTTTGCTCCGTGGAGCTGGAATCGAACCTCCATCCCAGTGGGCCGGAGTCCCGCGCACAACCACTACGCCACTGGGGCTCAGCCCCAAAGGCATTATTTTATTGGTCAGAGTGCTTTGGAAAGAGACAGGACCTCAATCCTACCGCTTCCCACCCCACAGGAAGAATTATACACAGGACAGGCACAGTGCCAACAGACCCATGGGAACTGGACTGCTTTGTCCGCCTCTTACTGGTAGATCCAGTCGTAGCCACAAGACTTGTCGCCCACCAGTTCCTCCGGCTGAAACCAGAGGCTGGTTTCTTTCTCGGCACTTTTGACTAAATCACTGCCATGAATGATGTTCCTGCCAACTTGAATGCAGAAGTCCCCTCGGATGGGGCCTGGCTTAGAGTCCGCTGGGTTGGTCTCTCCCAGCATCCCCTAACCTGTCGTCACCACATTCAGCCCCTCCCAGACCATGGCCACAATGGCTCCCGAGTTCACGTTCTTCATGAACTGGGAAGAAGGGGCGGTCTTTCAGGTCAATGTGGTGCTGCTTCAGGTGTTCCTTGGAGGCCTTAACAAACTTCATGGCCACCAGGCGGAATCGCTTCTGCTCAAAGAGCTTGATGGTCGCCCACCAGGCCGCGCTACATGCCTCTAGCTTGAGGGCGATGAAGGTACGCTTGTCGTTAGCCATGGTGCGAGTCTGGGGGCAGGGGAGCGGGCCGAAGAACCACTATTCTAAACGTGGTCAGCAGTCTGGACTTTCACACCCACCCTCACGAATGAGGACTGGATTGCGCTCTGTCCTGTCAGGTCAATGTCAAGACGTGGGGACCCCACGTGACAAGCAGAATGGACTCCTAGGGTTTTCTAGTTTGGAGAATAGTTGTGGAAGAATAGTTTCCCAGAGCTCTGTCCCAGACACAGCGTTCAGTAGTTCAGTCCTCTCTAGGAGGGCTGTGCAGTGGCCCCCACAGTCAATGCTGGAAGTGTTCCTTCTTTCTCGGACCCACTGGTATTTCCAGGTTAGAATCTCTATGGGAGCAAGTCACCAGGTCTTCCTGGTGCAGAGCCTCCTCTAGCAGAGCCTCTGGCTGCCTTCAGACTCAACTCTCAGTGTGGTTAGTAGCTAGGACTTTAATTGTGTCTCCCCAGGGCTCCATGAACCAGACTCAGCAGGGTTGTACAAGGTTCCACATTGCTTTGGGCACCAGGGAGCCCGTATGTACCACTGCTTTTCTGGCCAGGCTCCAGCTGAGGAAATCCCCTTGGAGAAATCCCCTTTAGTTTGTCACTACCACAGCGCCACTCTAAGCGGTCAAACACAAACAAATACCATTAACCCCCCAATGTCGTATAAAAATACAAAGTAAGCTATTTAAGTGACACTCCCCAAACCAAACTCCTGGCCATCGAGTGGGTTGGGACTCAGTGATGCTCCCGTGAGTCCTCAAGACTGAGTCTCTTTCGGAGGAGTGGGCCACCTCCTCTCTCTCCCCATAGGGCAGCTGTTGGCTTTGAAAGACTGGCCTTGGCATTAGCAGCCCAGCTCATAAACCATTACATCGCCAGGACACCATAATACGTGTGTGTGTGTGCGTGTAAAATTACTTTCTCATTTCAACGTGGCATAACCAACTTCTTGGGGACTTACTGTAAGAACGTAGCCCACAGCTACCCATCATGCCCCACTTCTTTTGGTTTTTTAGTTCACAAGTCTTCCACGTGTGAATCAAGAGGTTTACAGAGCCAGACCAAGAAGCTACTAAGAACCATGTTGAGTTGCAGTGTACTGAGTATATTGAAAATGGACAGAGATAAAGAAGGCCCCATGAGGTTTGCAACAAGGCAGACTCTAGGAAACAAGACTCCCTCACCCTTAGCAAAGGCTTTTTAAAAATTCCCATTGATGTGATGTCTTGAACCTTCCTTAATAATAATTATTCCTTGATAAAAATGAATTCATCTGTATATATATGTATAAAGAGAGTCACAGTCTGGGAAAGGCTCTGGGCACTTGTTCCCTGTCCTTCCGGGTTGCTGGGTGTCTGCATTGGCTCGATGCAGAGTGTGACCCCTTGATTTGAGGCCCCCTTTCCCAGCAGGCTTCCACTCCGGATGTCCCTCAGGGCTTAGTCATCTCCTCTGCTTCGTCTCTTCTGGTCTGTGACTGTTTCTCAGTCTGGAAAGCTTTGAGTCCTGGTCAGGAGAATGTCCTCATGCCATTTCATTATTGCTGTTGTTGTTAAGTCCCTTATTTACGAATTAGACTGTGCGTGTGTGCGTGTGCGTGTGTGAATGCTTTTAAGATGTTACAGATGCATACGTTTCTACAAAAGGTTGTAATGCAACAGTGGCCTGCTTTCCCCACAGACCCTGTTGTGTTATTTTTTTTTCCCTCTTGGAAAGGTAGATTTTTATTTTAAAGATGGTCTTGGGGCTGAGACCTGGTGGCGTAGTGGTTGTGCGCGGGACTGCGGCCCACTGGGATGGAGGTTCAATTCCAGCTCCATGGAGCAAAGGCTGGGCCTCCTACTCCCACCACCTGAGGGCAGTGATGCCCCCCCCCCCAAAAAAAAAAAAAGATGGTCTTATTTGTAGCACAAAGATGCAGGTTGATTGAATAGTGCATTAGCAGAATGATTGGTAGACCCTGGAACAGAAGCGAACCTTGGGATTCGAGAGCTAGGGTTCGTTCTCCAGGGCATTGGGAGGTGACCCCACCACAGGGATGGTCCTGTCTTTTGGTGAAGGCAGCACCCACCCCCAACTCTCCATTCCAAGGGCACTTCCCAGGAAGCCACAGTAGGAGTGCCCACCCCTGGGGATCAGCAATACCACTCGGGTGGAGAAGCTGGATAGAAAGGTCACAGGCATGACCCTGTTCTGTTCTGAACCATGGACCCACTCCTCCATACTGACCTGTGCTAGTGCCAACCTCTGCCATCAAGCCATTTCCCACTCACAGCCACCAGAGGGGACAGCGGAGAATTGCTCTTTATGGTCCCTCCTGCTCCCAAGGACCTAGCTGCGGCTGGGGTCCAACCACCCACCTTTTGGTTAAGTGCACAATGGCGGACCCACTGCGCTGCCAGGGCTCCGAGATCGGAAAGTGGTAGATTTGTCCCAGCAATTGTCAGGTAGTATCGCCTCGTATCCTTTGTGGAGTTTGGGTGGTGACGTTTGTTGGGCCGCATGCTCCGCCCAAATGAGCCATCACAGATTCAAAAGCGGTGCAGCAGAACTTGAAAGCAGCGCTGGAAATAGTAACCCAAATATTACAAATGAGAGCAGTGTTATCGAAGTAAATAGTGAGCAAGAATCTAGTTCCCAGATGTGCACATGTAAGAGCTGAGACACGTCTGATGATTTCACACCAGCTGCTGCTGAAGTTGGGTCATGTAAATAAAGGGATGGAGAATATCGGATCTTGGACCTCACTGGTCTGGCAGGGGCTCCCTCTGCACCCCCGGCGCACTGTGTGCTCTGAGACTTGTCAAATTGTGGCGCCAGGCCACCGAGACTTTCACTTCATTTTCAAACAAAGCAGTGACCTTCTGGTAAACCATTAGTGCGTTTTCTCCCTTCAGAACACAAGAAAAAAAGGCCTTCCAGGCCAACATGGATGGATTTGCCCCACTCCTCACCCTCTTAGTCAAGGCAAGGAAAAAGAACAAAACTAAACTAAAGAGGCAGCACTTAGGAGAGCGGTCTTCTTGTAAAACACAGACACAAGCAAGGCTGTAGCTTGTAGAACAGCTACATTATTAATGACACACCTTCCTCTCGGAGAGAATGTGGAGCTGGCGTCTGATGGGTGTCATTTATCAACAGGCGGTGCTGGACATCACAGGCAACCCACGGCATACGCGATGAGACAGCAGCTTGTTTTAAGAAGCCCTCTCACGGGGTGGAGTCTAGCCCGTCAATCAGGTCACAGCCTGACGGCGCCTCCCTGTGGGCGTGGCCTTCTCATAAGGAGGGCCCTGGGAACCTCCCCATCTCTCTTCTCCCGCACCTTCCTGCTGGCTGACCCTGGCTGCTGTCAAAGCTTCGGCATCCTTGCATGTGGCGGCATGAGCTGGAAAAGGGACTGACATGCCAGTATCAGGACTTGATTTGGACCAGGCTGGGGTGCTTGCTCGATATGCCATGGCTACTTGATATAAAGCTCTTTCTTCTACATAAAAGAAAAAAACCGTCTGATTGTAAACTCACCCTAAGAAGCTGCAGGTTTTGGCTTCCTCTAAGGGTGGTTGAGGTTCCTTGCCATGTGTCCCTGAGTGGAAGGTTGTCTGGTCCTGTACCGTCTTCATGACCACTGATATGTTTAAATCCACTGCTGGGGCTAGTGGGTGGTCCACTTCTTAGAGGGCCTCTCGTTTTCACAGACCCTCTGTTACTGAACACGATAGATATCCACCCTCCTTCTACCATCACATGCATGATTTTATTTAGAGCATTTCCTTCATTTTTGTACTCATTATTTTTAGCTCCCCATTTCCCTTCAAATTCTCCTGTCATAACCCAAGAAACGATTTGTCTAGTTACTGTCTCTATAGATTTATGTATCTTGGATTTCATATAAAGAATATCGGGCTGAGCCCCGGTGGCGTCGTGGTTGTGCGCGGGACTGCGGCCCACTGGGATGGAGGTTCAATTCCAGCAGTGGGGCTGGGCCTCCTACTCCCACCACCGGAGAGCAGTGATGCCCCCCCCCCCAAAAAAAAAGAATATCATACATCCCACCCCTAACAACAGTAACAAAATAAAACGCAGAAAAACCTCGGTCTAAAAATAAAATAAAAGGCAGAAAATAATAAAAACTAGAACAAACAAAACTGGTTCAAAAGGAAAAACACGTGATAAGATGTTAAAATTTGACCTAATCATAACTGCATTGTTTCACTATCTGATTCTCAGTCTCTCTCTCTCTCTGTCTCTCTCTGTCTGTCTCTCTCTTAGATGTCTGGTCAATGGTCTGAGAGAATGCAATAAGGCCTCTTCATTTGGGGCTTTTAATGTAATCCATAGCTTTCTGAAAACCAGGTGCTCATCATTTCAGCTTGAATACAATTCCCTCCTGTGATCTTGGATTTTGTATTTGCAATCCTTGGGTCATACAGCCTGGGGTGCTTCTTCCATCCATGTGGACTTAGCTGGCACCTCACTTAGATACCATCTTGATTTCAGACACGTTTTATTAAAAAATAGCTTTAGTATTAATCATTTCATTGGGAGCGTTTGCAGGTTTCATAGCATTCCACAGTCCAATCACACCAAGCGGTATTGTAAAATTGCTACCGCAACCAGTTTCAAAACATCTTTCTTTCTTCTTGAACTTGCTGACATCAGTTTCCCTTTATCGACCCTCACTCCCCCACCCTGCCCCCAGGAACCCTCATTGTTCTTCTGTTGATGCCATATCTCACACCATCCAATATATCCATTCACATTCAATTTTGTTGTTCGATGGCCTCAAGTGGAGGTATACGGTTGTCAGTCAGCTCCCCCTCCCTCCACTTTTCCTCCCCTCTCTTCCTGAACCCGCAGGGAACCAATACTCCCATTACTGTTTCTGAAGGGTTGTCTACCTTGGTAACAATGCCCACATGGAAGAAACACAGCAGTCTGTGTGATCACGGGGTGTCGATAGGACTAGCTATCAGAAGTGCAAGAACAAGCAACCAAATTGATATGTTGGAGTGTGGCTGTAGATACCTGTAAGATAATTAGACAGCCCCTCTCAGAAGAACCACACAAAAGGGATGATAAATCCAGGCTGTGGTATAGTACTGACGAATCATGTAACTATCCTCTAGTGCTTTACTTTTCCTTCCCCTTACTATTACAGGTCTTGTTGTACCTCATTAATCTTGTTAGACAAGCTTTTAAGACTCCAAGTGTTATTCTTTCTGATAGCCGGGCTCCTTCTGACTTTTTCGGCATGTTGTGCTACAATACCCTTCTCTTCAGGGACCCTTTCACCGGGGTAAGGACTGAGCAGGGTCCCAGATAGGAATTCCTTTCAAATGATTGGTCTTCCTGGTGAGCTGCCCAGAGTCTTAACCAGCCTTATTTTCAAGGAGCATTAAGGATAGGCTTGGGCTAGAAAAGCTATCGAACCCATTGCTGTCTGAGCAAGTTACTTGCAATCAGAAACGGGACCTTCGGCGGCAAACCCTCTGAAGTGAAAAAGGGGTTTCATCTCAGGGCTCTTTTCAGAAATGCATGCGAGCCCGTGCATGCGAGAAGCGAGTGAGAATCAGCGAAGGACAGAGTCCCCGCCCCCTGTGGCTCACCCAGCCCAGGAATATGCCCCACAACGCGCCATTTCCTCCCCCAAACCCTTTCTCAGGAAAACAGATTCTTTGCTGGTGATCACTTTGCAGCACGCGGTGGGTGTGCTGGGAACAGTGCTTGGCCATCACTGCTGCTGAGGGAGCACCAGCTCAGCTCACTTGTAGCCCAGGAGGGAATCACGCTGAGGAAGAAAGAGGTTGTGCCCAGAAACCAAGCCTGGACTCTCTTCATCGTTTTTTGGCAATCCCAGCTCCTGATCCTCGAGATCTCTTCTCCCTTTCTCTCTCATGGTACCAGGATTCCCAATTCTTGGTCAGACAAACGATCACGCAGAATAAAAACATTTCCCAAGGCCCGCTCAGCCCCGTGTGAGCCTATGATTATGTTCCGGCCCCCAAAAAAGTGTGAGCTGAAAGAGAAGTGTCAGGCCCAAAGGAGGGGGCCTTTGCTATTCCATCCCACCTTTCTTCAACTGCTGTGGGGTGAGCTGTCATGGATTCTGAGGATAAAGGTCAGGCCTACGGATAACCACTCATAAGAGGAGTCCAGGGTCTATGGACAATCTCACAGGGATGAACCAGCTCTTCCAGTCCGGGATGCTTGCCACCGGGCTGTTCTAAAAACCCATCATCTTGTCTAAGTCATTGTTATTTGGGGGGATCTCTGTAATGAATTGCCCAACCTAAATCCTACTCCGTACAGCCCTGAAGGAGATAGCCCCAAACCATCACTGGGATAGGACCTCTGTTTAGCAATGGCTAAAACAGTCAGCTGCCAGCCCAAAGTAGGTGGTTCAAGACACCAGCTGGTTTGAGAGAGAAAGAGGAGGCAGACTGCTTCTGTCAAGACGCCGAGCCTGGGAAATCCGACCGGGACAGGTCTATCCTGACTATGGCATGTATCACCTTGAGTCAGCATGGACGCCATGGCCATGGGGGGGACGGGACGAGGGGCCCATCCAGTCCCTGAGAAGACTTCTGTACATGATGCTTTGTGCATAGACGACCGCCCTCCCACAACCGCAGGGTCTGCAGGGGCTTGCGGGTGGCTCCGAAGCTGGACGCTTCGGTATCAGTGCGGTCACCTGGGGTGGCCAGGTGAGCCGATGAGGAGAAAAGCCCGCAGAGCTGCTCTGAAGGTCAGCCAGTGGGGAGAACAGGGCAGGGTTGCACACGGTGCGGGATAAGGAGCCCTCCGGGTGGGCACAGGAAATAGCCAGTGGATGCCAATTGCCAACTCTCTGGGAGACGCACCAGACCAGGCAGCACTTGGTTCTCTGGCACAGGAAGGGCTGTGAGTCAGAACCCACTCAACAGCAACTCGCGGCCAGGCCAGCACGTTCAAGTTTGTCCTTTCCCAGCTTGAGGGAGTCAAGCTGTGAGGAGGGAGATTCCCCGCCACTTTGAAGAGGCTCGAGGTTGGCTCCCTCCTTGATGTCGATGATAATTGGACTCAGCCCAGACCCCTTCTAAAGGTCTTCCTGGGTCTGTTCCGAGGGACCTAGGCTCAGTATCCGCCCTGTCCACTGCTACGTGTCAACTTAGCAGAATTTCTTAAAATCAAATTGTAGCGCACGGGGCGCACAACAAGAGCCCCCTTCTCAAACGCTTTGCGGGAGAAAGCGATTCGTGACTTCTTGTTCAGAATATTTTGAAACTGCATCCAAATATTACATCAGAACTTCCAGAATTCTTTCCAGAGTCTCAGTCCAACGAGGGAGAGCATTGTGGCCCCTTCTCTCTCTCTCTCTCTCTCAAGCTCTCAAGGGGGAACGCTCCTGCGTCTACCTTTGGGGAGCTTTGTACCTGCAGACCCAGGGCAGAAGGTGATCTCCAGTGAGGGAAACAGCTCTGTGATTTCTGGGTTCTCATCTGGTCTGATTCCAAAAGCCTCCCACAGAGTCACCAGACATTTGCTGCCATTTCTAATAACCTGTAATTGTGGTTCAGGATTTTCTAATTTAGTATAAATACGGAGTAAGAAAAGAAACCAACAGGATATAGAAACTCCTTCTGGTTCCTGACTGTCACACAGGGCGGAGCCCCGTTGGTGGAGAAGTTCTCGGACTCTTCCCAGGGCTCCGTTCCAAGCGGTGTTTTGATTGTCTTGGAAATCCAGTGGTCTTTCTACTCTACTTCCACGGGGTTGTCGGTGTGTGAGGTCAGCGTGAGTTTAAGGCTAAGGGTGGGAGAAATATGTCCCTCCTGCCCAAACAGCCACATTCTACAGCAGATAAATCAAGTCCCTACAGAACATCCAGAGGGGCCCCCAGAGACCCCACCGCCCTGCTTGTCCAGAGCGGCCCACTGGTCTCTCTCATGAGGACAGCACATCATGAGCTTTTGTACCCCCATCTCATTGGCTGCGCCCCGAGTCCAGGGACCTGGGCACCAGTGTTCCCGTTTTACAGGTGAGGGCCCGGAAGCTTCTCCCCCAACCCAATAGCTTGGGAGGAAGGGGCCAGGAAAGGAACCTATGAATATTCTACACTCCCCGGGTCCCCCAAAACTTTCTCTCTTCCCTATTCAAATGTCTACAGAATAATAACAGCTGCCATTTATTTCCGTGTCCCTGGGCAGTGCAAGTGAACCCAGTGGTGTCATGGCTATCCCTTGGGCTGCTAACTTCAAGGTCAGCGGTTCAAACCACTGACCGCTGCTGGGGAGAGAGAGGAAGCTTTCTGCTCCCGCCCGTCCGGAGTCACAGGGTCAGAAACCCACAGGGTCAGACCCTCGCGGTCCTGCAGGATGGTTTGCCGTGAGTCAGAACTGGCTTGGTGGCAGTGCGTTGGGTTGTGGCGTTTTAGGGCGGGGCGGGGGGGTGTGACATTTCAATTCAGGCGTGCTTGTCTCAGAGGTAGTGCTGGGACCCCCGACTGAGGGTCCTTGACGTGAACAGTGTGTGTGTGTGTGTGTGTGTGTGTGTGTGGTGGGTTCACCACAGCAGGGAGTTGGGATCCCCAAGCACCAGCCCCCACCCTGTGATGCCCCATGCTCTCCCCCTCAAAATGGATATGGGACTCAGAGGTCTACTCTCTCGAAGATCCATTAGGCTCTTATTTAGAATGCCCTGCCTCCATTCAGCTCAGCCTGAATCCCAATCTCTCTACCTCTTTATCCCCCCGTGGCAGTTTCACAATTTCATGTCAACTTGGTAAGAGAATGAAGAGGTGGAGTCTTACCTCCTTATGGGCATGACCTAATCAAAAGGATTCTGGGAATTCCCTCTTTTTTTTTTTTTTTGAAAAAAAAATCATTTTATTGGGGGCTTATACTCCTCTCATCACAACATATATTCATTCACTGTGTCGAGCACATTGGAACATTTGCTGCCATCATCATTCTCAAAGCATTTTCTTTCTACCCGAGCCCTTGGTTATCAGCCCCTCATTTCCCCCCCTGGCAGTCACCTAATCTGGTGTCAGTTGGAGAATTAAGAGGTGGAGGGGTAGAATCTAGCCTGTCATTCTGGAGATAGCCAATGGAACCTCTGTGTGGTCATGACCTTTTCCTGAGAATTCTGGGAAATGTGGTAATTCCTTCTTGGTGCCAGAGACACTATCCCTCTGATCCTGCCTTCGAGAGATTGCAGCTGAAGAGACACATGGCAGCAGGCTGATAGACCCTGAGCCCTGGGAACTGGAGTTGCTGTGGGAAGACCCCTGCCAGCACTAAGATGCTTCTACCACCACTGGATGCACCAGCCTCTGCACCCACTGGCCTGTGATTGTCCTGGTGTCATTGCATGTGCTTTGTGAGTCTGAAGAGGACTTATGGATTGATATTGGATGTATGGGCTGATATCGGACTTATGACCTTGGACTGGACAGGGTTGGGATGTTTTTCTTAATGTTCAATTGCTCTTGTATATAAACTTCTCCCTTATATACATGAATGTCTATGGATTTTGTTCTCTGGTCTACTGAGACTAATACACATCCCTCCCTCATGAACCCTTGATCATTTATAAATTATTATTATTTTTCCTGTTTTACACTGTCCGATGTCTCCCTCCACTCAGTTTTCTGTTGTCTGGCCCCCAAAGAGGGTTTAAATGTAGATCTTTGTGATCGGTGCCCCCTTTCTACCCCAAGTTCCCCTTACCCTTCTGGAATGACTACTCTCATTATTGGTCCTAAAGGGGATCATCTGTCCTGGATTCCCTGTGAGTCCACTTGCTATCTGTATCAGTGTACGTGCTCAGCTCTAGCTGGATTTGTAAGGTAGAATGCTCCCTCTCTTCTTCCTTGGAGATGGGACTCACACTCTCTCTGCTACACCTTCCTGATGGCATGGCAGGTCACCTGGAGCTACGCTGATGGCAGCCAGAGCCCTGGAGATGCTGCCCACCCCCCGTCACTGGATCCACAGGACTCCCCACCCACTGACCTGTGATCTTCCTGCCTTCGGCATCGTTGCGTGTGCTGTGATGTGAGTCTGAGTGGGAATTTATAGACTAGTATTAGACATATGGATTAATAGTGGACTCATGGACTTGCTCTGTACTGGATTGGGATGTTTGCTTGGTATATCGCTGCTCTTTGCTATAAAGCTCTTTCTTAAACTTACATGAATGTCTAATGAAATTCAACTAATTTTTGTGAGGTCTTTCCTCTCAGGAGACCTGGGGTCATAAGTGGGTTGCATTCACAGTTAACCACAGGTCAGCAGTTAAAAATTACTAGATACTCTGCAGAAGAAAGAGGAGGCCTTCTGCTCCAGTAAAGAATTATAGTCTCTGAGGGGAGGAGCTGAGCCAGTCAGGGTACAGGATAGCACCGATGCAACATACAACGTTCTTCCAGTTCTTTAGTGCTTTCTCCCCACCTCCCCCCACTATCATGATCCCAATTTCTACCTTACAAATCCAACTAGACCAGAGGATGTACACTGGTAAAGATAGGAAGTGGTAACACAGGGAATCCAGGATAGATGATCCCCTCAAGACTAATAATGAGGGTAGCCATACCGGGAGGGGAAGGGGAAAGTAAGGGTGGACAGGGAGAACTGATCACAAGGACCTACACATAGCCCCACCCCTGAGGGACAGACAACAGAAAAGTGGGTGAAGGGTAAAGTGATCAGATTTGAAGCTGGACACCATTGACCAGGGGATGGGGGTGGGGGTGGGGTTCTTGACTAAAAATGTGGTCTATATGGAGCAACAAGAATTTTCATAAAATGCAAAAATAGTATTGTAATATATTTATTCTAATTTTAAAATGTCGCAGGACATTGTTAAGTGGGATGTCTGGTCACTGTAGTGAAGGGAGATGTCAGACAGTGTAAGACATGACAAAATAATAATAATGTATACATTATCAAGGGTTTGTGAGGGAGGGAGGGAGGCAAAAATGAGGAGCTGATAGCAAGGGCTCAAGTGGAAAGCAAAGGTTTTGAGAATGATGATGGCAACACATGTGCAAATGTGCCTGACATACAATGGAGAGATAGATACATGGATTGCGATAAGAGTTGTCTGAACCCCCAATAATATGATTTAAAAAAAAGAATTTTGGCCTCAGAAACCCCAGGGGGCAGGCCTACGCTGCCCTAGTGGGTCCCCATGACTTGGAATCCACGTGGAGGCAGTGAGTTCCATTTGATGATCTCTGGCCTCCTCTCCATACCCTGTGCACTGGCCACATCATCCTGGGGAAAGTCAAGTTCCCCAGTGGGCCTGGCTCAGACGCCCCTCAGCCCTGACCTTCACAGCTAGTGGTCACAGGAGTTCTCCTCCAAGCCTCCTGGTAAGCAAATCTGAGGAATCCCCTTTCCCTGACTTTAATTCTTCACCTAGCTGAGCCCCTGGGTAATTCCCACGGTCCCACCCCCTCCTGCCTCTGCCCACCCAGGCTCAGGCCCTGTTGCTGTCCCCGGTCGCTGGACTGATCTTGAGTCCCCCTGCTTCTCACAATCTGGAGATACTCCCGCAGGGACCCAGGCCCTCTGGTCTCATGTCTTCATTTCCAAAACAAGCCCCCACAGCCCCTCAGCCCCACCAGCTCACCTGGGCCAGCTCAGGACCACCGGCGTCCCTCCCCACATGGTCAGCCCCCCAGGGAGCTGTCCACACCAACTTGAGGATCACACCTCCCTCAGAGAAAGCTAGGCTCTTCTCCCACAGGGCACAGAGAAACACCTGCTCCAGATCACCTGGAGCCCCAAACTAGGTAAGAGAGCGCACCCTCACTGGGCCCTGGCATAAGGTGTTCAAGGGAGAGGGAGGGAAAAAAGAGAAGCTGATACCATATGTCAGGTACCAGTATAAAAAGTCTCCTTCTGACTCACGAAGCGGGTGCAGTCTTGTGTATCCAGTGGCAGTAGACGTACCCCGCGCTGGCAGGGGTCTCCCCACGTCTCCTCATTTCCAAGGCTTAGGGTCCATCAGCTGTATCCATTGGCAGTAGAAGCATCTCAGTGCTGGCAGGGATCTCTCTGTGGCTTCTCCGGCCGCAGAGGTCTGGTTCCATCAGGGCAAGCCCACGTGGCTTCTCCTCCGGCTCCTCCAGTTCCTCACATGCTGCCATCTTGTCTTGTCGGTAGACCGGCTTCAAGAGACTGAGTCAAGTCTCTCTTCTCCAATTGGGAAATGCCGCGAGACTTCCCAGAATTCTCAGGAGAAAGGCATGTCCACAGAGAGATCTCATTGGCTATCTCCAGATTGACAGACTAGACTCCACCCCTAGACTCCCAATCATGAAATTGACATGCGAGTACATGACTGCCACACACAGTGTGTCCAGAAGCATCGTCAGGTAGCCCAGAGGCCCCAGAGCACCCCTGAAGGCTCAGGCCCTGAGGCTTGCCAGGCCTGGCCTCCAGCTACAACCCCTCCCCCACTTCCCAGCCTCTGAACTCCAGTCCAGCTGACCTGGGAATTTCTTAGAACGTTAGTCATGATTCCTTCCGCTGCAAACACCAGCAGCCTCATTCCAAGTGGTTTCAATTCTTTAAAACGTTCAGACGTGTCTGGCGGATTGCAAGATGCAGTCCCGGCCCAGCTGTCCCTGTGGGCTGCAGGGTGTTAGGGAGCTCAGGGTCCCTTCTCTTGTCACTCTCCTCTGAAACAACTTGTTTTCAAGCAGCCGCCGGGCCATGTGCAGGGGGTCGCAAGTCGCTCTCCGGGCCTTCTTTTCTGAAAGCTAAACAATCCAGGAGAAAAACAGAGTCTCTTTCGCAATCGTTTCAGAAAGAAAGAAAAAAACAACAGAAAAAACGATCCCCGGGTTGACCTATATTAGACGGAGTTGGACCTCCGGCCAGTGCCTAAATCAACGGCCACAGCCAGCAGGGATGGACTCTGCTGGTCCATGGGGGTGCAAGCCCACCCCAGAGGCACAGGGACCCGGAGTTGGGGATGGGGGAGGGGGATGAGGAGCAGCTCCCCCAAAGAAAATCTGTTTTGTTTCTGGCAAGAGAATGAATGTTCAATGGGCATCATCCAAAATACCCCCCCCCTTTGGTGGCCAGCACACACGCACACACACACACACACATTCCCACGCACACTTTTCATTAGCGTTCCAGAACTGTCCGGTGAACCACACAAAACTCATTTGCCTGCAGTATGTGACCGGAAGATGTCATTGTCTTGATGCATCTTTCCAGGGAGGGCATTCTACGGAAGCATCGTCTAAAAATATTGATATTTTGCTCAGATTTATCCAGGGTTCATCACGTGGTCCACTCGGGTTCTCGGTGGGAAAAGGACCAGTCCGGTAACAGCCGAATGCAGCCACGCTCAGAGCGCCGCGGTCCTTGCTGTTTCCTCTATGTCCACCAACTCCCAGGTTTGTTTTCAGTCATTTCTTTGAACCTGGGTTCCTGAGATGGCAGAGCATTGCTGTCATCCTTTTCTTTTAACACTTGTGAAAATAGACCCGCACCCCTTTGATGGCTGCCCGCTTTTCCCCCCATCACTCATGGGGTGTTCTCATCAGCCACGTCCTTCGCCCAGAGTGCCACCCCCACAAACAAAAGCCCAGGGCTTCCCAAATAAGGCCCCCAACCAACCCCCCATCTCCCCTGATAACCACGATTTAGCCCAGATCTCTCTAGAATCGATGTTATTTTGGACGCTGCCACTTTCGAGGATCTCAGTCCAGCGATGTTGGCGGGTGTCGTGGGGCTGTGTCCAATTCACAGAGACCCCCGAGGCACAGCCCAGCGGGGCCCTGCACGGTCAGCGCCCACCTCACCTTCGCGGTCAGGAGCTCCTTGTCACAGCTGTGTGCCCGTCCGTCCATCTCACTGAGGGCCGAGAGTCTGCCTCTTTTCCCGCCCTCGACTTGACCCAGGAGCCTGGCGCGGTGGCGGTGGTACATCCGGCCGTGATGGGCACGGTCGGCACTTTGAAGTCACCAGCTCCATGGGACAAAGACCGCGGTTTCCACTCCCAGAAAACCCACAGCTCTGACATGACAACAGCGAGTTTGGAGTGCCACGTCCCCTTTCCAGGACTCTTGATCCCACATCCTAAGTAAGTAAGAGGTGTCTGCCCATCCCTGCCTCGGAGGCGCATTCTGCTTGTCCTTCTTCCAAAGCAGAGGCCTTCGTTGTCCTGGCTGTCGGTAGCACATCCAAGCCTTCATCGACACTTTAGGAAATACGTCCACACCAGCAGTCTTCTCCAGTCTGCCTCTTACCTGCATAAGAGGTGACTGACAATTCCATCGCCTGGGGTAGGTATACCTCAAAGCAACATAGTCGCTCTTTAACCATTCTAAGAGCTGTTTTGTAGCAGTTTGCTCAATGTGATTCATCATCTGATTTTCAGTCTGCTTCTTCCATGATCGCGGGCGGAGAATCCCAGTAAAACAGAATCCTTGACAACTTCCATCTTGTTTCTGTTATCATGACACTACTTATTGGCTCAATGGTGAGGAGTCTTTATTTCCTTTATTGATGGGTAATACACACTGAAGTGCATCAAATCCTCTTTGCTCTCAGCAAGCCCAGATTGTGTGATCGCATCTTGTGGGTCGTTAAGGAGTCTTGCTCCAATCCTAATACCACATTCTGGATATAGTCCACCTTCTTACCTTCTTGGATTATTTGTTCAGGATACGGATTGAATAAAAATAGTAGAAGGATGGATAGATGGATGGGTTGTAATAAAGACTTGTATGAATCCCCAATAAAACAATCTTTTTAAAAATGGGGCAGGGGAAAGAATAGTGCAAAGATACAACCCTGACACACACTTTCCTGATGTTTAGCCACACATATCTCCTTGTTCTGTTCAAAAACTGTCTTAGTCTGACAGTCCTGCACACACACACTTAAGCGTCCTGGAATTCCGGTTTTCCCAAAGTTACCTATAATTTGTTACAATCAACACAGTTGAAAGCCTTTGTGTAGTCACTACAACACAGGTCCACAACTCGGTCTAAAGAAAGTCAAAATGAACCCCACTGGATCAATAAATTGTGTCAGGAAAGATGGAAATTGGATTAAGCAAATCTGCAGGACTCCGGGACCTCTTCAAAGTGTTGCAGATCAAAGATGTCACTTTAAGGGGTAAGGTGCACCTGACCTAGGGTATTTTCTTTTCTTTTTTTTTGGCGGGGAGGGGGGGGCATCACTGCTCTCCAGTGGTGGGATTAGGAGGCCCAGCCCCACTGCTGGAATTGAACCTCCATCTCAGTGGGCCGCAGTCCTGCACACAACCACTATGCCACCAGGGCTCAGCCCTGACCTAGGGTATTTTCAAGAGCCTCACGTACATAGGAAAGTTGATCATGGAGTAAAGAAGGCCAACGATGAATTAATGCATTTGATTTACGGTGCTGTCGAAGGCAATGGAAAGTACCATGGACTTCCAGAAGCACAAACAGATCTACCTTGGAAAACATACAGCCAGAATGCTCCTTAGAAGCAAGGATAGTGAGATGGTACCTCATGTACTTTGGGCACGTTCTCAAGAAAGACCAGTCCCTGGAACAGTCCCAGGACATCCTGCTGGGTAAGTAGAAGGACAGTAAAAAGGAAAACATGGTCAAGGAGTTGGGGTCACAGTGCCTGCAGCCATGAGATCGATCGTTAGCAAGGGTCGTGAGGCCAGTGCAGGACCGGGCAAGGTTTCCTTCTGTGGTGCAGACAGTCATTCTGGGTCAGAACAGATTCCGTGGCGACCAACACCAACAAACATCCTTTTAGTATCCTCAAATTTCAGCCACGATCAAATGGACACAGTAATAAGCGTCCTCATTCATTGTCCTCTTGAATTTCCAGCAGCTTTCTCTCAATGTACTGCTGTAGCCATTTTTAAATCATCTTCAGCAAGATCTCACTTATGTGTGCTAGTAATGATATGGTTCGATTACTTCCGCATCAGGTGGGGCCACCTTTCTTTGGAATGGGCATTGGTATAGATCCCGTCTAGTAATTTAGCCAGGTAGCAGTCTTCTTTCTTAGCAATCATTTGTTGAAACATCTTAATTGGTAGTCCACCAATCTCTACGGTCTTGTTTTTCCCCAGTGCTTTTGGTGCAGCTTGGATTATCTCTTTGATACTGTGTCAGGCAGGGTTCTCTTAGAGAAATAAAAATCAGGATACTAGTAATTATTTTTATATATTTATATGTAGAGAAAGTTATATAAGATAAGAAAGAAACAGTTAACTATCTATAAAGCAGTACAGATTGCTCGGTGCAACTCACTTGCGTGAGGCAGCTAGAAGACCAGCAGTCCTTCAAGTCTTGAGGACCGCTGAGTGTCCTCTGTAGAGCAATCCAGGCTATCTGGTCACAGGCAGCAAACAGCAGAGCAGGTCGCCAACAGTCAGCCAGATGACAGAGTCCAACAGTCCCCAGCTCAAGAGATGTATATCCCAGGAGCGTGGCGAAGTAGGGCTTGAAGGAACCTCAACTCACAGCAACATGGTTCATGATTAGGTGTCCCACGGGTAGTGTTGCTTGGAGGTCGAGGCAGAGGACAAACAAGGCAGCGCTCTGGTCCGAAGATCCGAAAGCAAAAGAGAAGGTGGGACTCGCCGTGCCCTTCCTATCTCTGCCCTTCAATTCATCCCACATGTTCATTGGCCGTGCCCTCACAACAAACGCACCAATCTTCTGTGGCCATGTTGGCATAACAAACCTACCCATCACAGATACCATTTCGCTGCCATGGAGTTTCATTCAAATTCATAGTGGGAGGGTTTCTGAGGCTATAAATCTTCATGGACACAGACAGCCTCAACATTCTCCCATGGAGTGGCTGGTGGATTTGAACTGCTGACCTTGGTTAGCAGTCGAATGCTTACTAGGCATAAGCTCACAGATTAGCTTATGTATATGCATAATTTACTTATGTAGAAATTAGTCGTACAATGCTCTCTATAAATTGACTATGTAGATTTTAAATAAAGCCTATGATAGTGATTTTTAAAAAGCACATATTGTGTGATTTCTATGTGATCCTGTTTCTGTAAAACATGGAGGGAGAACTTATTTAAGACATGGAATGCTTGGAGATGGGTTAGAGAGATGGAGACTCTGTCTTCATAAGTGGAGACACCTAGTTGAAGGATATGCTACTATACAATTGAATCACATTGTGATATTTTGCTTCAATACAAATCTCCATAATTTTGTAGCAATGCCTTTTAATCTTACCCTCATAAAGTTACTCCTTTTCTTATTGCTGTTAGCACATTTCTTGTGGCAAGATACTTGGAGGTATGTAAGGTCCCATTCCTCATCCTAGGTGCACCCACAAATGTTAGCATTTATTGAGGTGGCTTGGCTGAAATATTTTTTATAACTGTAATCCTTCCTTTTTTCAATTTTAATTTTCCTTCTCTCTTTAAAAAAAATCATTTTATCGGGGGCTC
>PVJH01032507.1:0-22682 GCA_004026705.1 Nesogale talazaci | reverse complement strand
CAGACGGAGCGTGCCTACCAGAAGCAGCCGACCATCTTCCAGAACAAGAAGAGGGTCCTCCTGGGGGAAACCGGCAAGGAGAAGCTCCCCCGTTACTACAAGAACATTGGCCTGGGCTTCAAGACGCCCAAGGAGGTGGGGGGCCAACGGGGGGCGGGGAGGAAAGGAAAGAGATCATTCCTGGTCTTTCCACGTGGTACCCAAGCCACCTAGTCCCAGGTCCCTAGACCGGGTCTCCCGGTGCCTGCTGGGAGTTGTAGTCCCGGGCCGGGATGCCACAGCCGACTAATTCCCTCTCTCTGTTCCTGACTCCTGCAGGCCATCGAGGGCACCTACATTGACAAGAAATGCCCCTTCACCGGCAACGTGTCCATCCGAGGGCGAATTCTGTCTGGTGAGTGAGTGGGTGGCGCCCACCCGGGTCGGGAGGGCCAGGGTGCCGGACATCGTGGGTCCCTCCTGGGGAGAGGGGGCCAGGGCTAGACTAGGTCGCTCCCAACCCAGTCCTGCCCGCCCCCTCCCCCCAGGCGTGGTGACCAAGATGAAGATGCAGAGGACCATCGTCATCCGCCGGGACTACCTGCACTACATCCGCAAGTACAACCGCTTTGAGAAGCGCCACAAGAACATGTCGGTGCACCTGTCCCCCTGCTTCAGGTGAGGGGGGGGAGGGGCAACATCTGTGTCCGAATGCCCGGGCAGGAAGGAGGTCTTGGGCTGCTGGGAAGCGCCGGCAGGTTGATAGGACCCATGCGAGTGGAGGGAGAGGAGGATTGAGATGCTGGCTCACTCATTGAATGACAGCAAGTGTGTGGTGGGGGGGTGTCCTTGTTAACTAGAACAGGGGGGTGGGTGCCCACCTGGCAGTGGGCAGGTCAAGTGGCCTGACTCAGTTGACTGGAGAGCCTGCCAAGAGGGGCTGGCAGCAAGCACGAAGATCTGGGGTGTTCTTGGGACCCTCTGGCTGCAGGGGGCAGCGGGAGGAGGGGGTGGGGTAAGACCACTGAGGAGCGAGAGTGGGGGCCGGAAATGCCCCTGAGTCGTCCCTCCCTGTCCCTGGAGGGAGTCACCAGCTGCCACCAGGAGCCAGAAGTCGCTCTCAATATTCAGGGACTGCTGGCTAGGATGTGGAGGGAGCCTTTTCTCCCCAGGGCCTTTCCGGGTGGAGTTTCTCCCACCCCACCCTCCTTTTCAGGGGACAGCTGAGCCCTAGCCCATTTGCCCCCGGGGTGAGTGGTTGGGCGGGCGCTTGTGGGGGAACCTCCTTTCCCTGATGGCTGGGCCCCTGCCCCCCCTCCACAGGGACGTCCAGATCGGCGACATCGTCACCGTGGGCGAGTGCCGGCCCCTGAGCAAGACCGTGCGCTTCAACGTGCTCAAGGTCACCAAGGCTGCGGGCACCAAGAAGCAGTTCCAGAAGTTCTGAGCCTCCCAGCGAAATAAAATTACTTTTGCTCCCACTCACTCCCAGACTGGCTGTGTGGGCTCTCAGGGGGCAGGGTTGGCACAAGAGCACAGGTCTCCTTCCATCACGGCAGGGGAGAGGGGTGCATGCAGTTGGCAGCGGTACCTGTGTCCTCTTCACCCATCACCCACTCCTGGGAGGCCAAGAACCAACCTGTGTCTCTGGGGCTGGGGCTGATTTAATCAACCAAGGGCATGAACCAGCACCAGCCCAGTCCCTGGGGAGGAAGTGAAGGTGGAGGCTGCAGGCCCAGGCGGTGTCTAAGGCTCCTGTTGAAATACCCTCGTGGCTCCAGCCTGGGTGCACGGGTCCACTTACCCCATGGACAGTGCCTTCAGCCGCTCTGCCCAACCCAAGCCTCCCTGAGTTCCAGTTCTGGGAACTTCTGGGCCAGCTGCCTCAAACCAAGGAGGGAGGTGTCCCTGGGGTCAGATGCCTCCAGAGGCCTGCCCTTGCTGGTGGACTCAGTCCAGGGAAGGGCAGGTGGGTGCAGGGCCAGGGGAGGAATGGGTGCCACCCTGGGGGAGAAGGTCGCAGGGTCACAAAAGCAAACCCTAGTTTCCGGACACAGCAGGACAAGTCTGAAGAGAAAGGAAGCCAGCCATCACTCCCACCTGGAGTCCTTGGGTCCTGGTTGGTGCAGGGTCCCGGGGCCCTGGCCCCCATGCCTGTACCAGGGTCTGAGGGCAGCACTGGTACAAGGGTTGGGAGACAGGGCCCTGGGGAAGAGGAGCCGCTGCCTGCAGTACGCCGCCTGGGGCCGCCTCAGCTGCGCTCTGCCTTTTTCTGGGCCGGCAGGGCGGGGGTTCCTGCCAGAGGAAGTGGGGCCGCATCAAAGAGGGCAGGAAGGGGCAGGGGGTGGTGCACCCCGCCCTGGTTTCAGCCTGTGTGCCCGCCCCACCCTGTCCCAGCAGGAGGACAGATCCAGAGGAGGAGGGAAGAAGACCAAAGAATGGAATCCAGAGAGCCCTGAGACCCTGAAGGGAGGGAAGAGGGACCCAGAGGGAGGCAGAGACCAGCCACTCAGACCTAGAGAGGGAGGAAAACTCACCCTGAGAGGGAGACGGGGACCCAGAGAGCAGAGGGGGACAGGAACTCAGAGTACAGAGGGAGACGGGGACCCAGAGAGCAGAGGGGGACAGGGATCCTGAGAGAGAGAGAGAGAGAGACAGGGACCTAGGGGTGGGGGGTGAGGGACAGGGACCCAGAGAGAGACAAACCCAGAGAAGGGGGCTGGATGTGACAGGGACCCAGAGAGAGAGAGCAGAGGCAGATAGGGACCCAGAGAGGGTGAGGTAGGGTGGGATGGGGGTGGTTACAGGACCCGGAGAGGGAAGCAGGGATCCAGAGAAGTAGACAGGGACCCAGGGAGAGGACAGGGAGAGAGCAGAAGTAGATAAGGACCCGGAGAGGAAGAGGGAGACAGACCCAGAGGGGTGGGTAGGTGACAGGGACCCAGAGAGACAAACCCAGAGAGGATGGGGTGGAGTAAGTGTTTACAGGGACCCAGAGAGGGAGATGGGGACCCAGAGAGAGAGAAGAGAGAGGGAACAGAGGCAGAGACTCAGAGAGGGGTGGGGTGGGTGACAGGGACCCCAGAGAGAGAGCAGGGAGAGACAGGGACCCAGAGATAGGAGAGGGAGACAGGACCCAGAAAGAGAGAGACAGGGACCTGGTGGTAGGGGTGGGGGTGAGGGACAAGGGCCTAGAGAGAGAGAGGGAGACAGACTCAGAGGGAGACAGGGACCTGGGTTAGGAAACAGGGATCCAGAGAGAGCCCTCAGGCTGTTCTGAGCGGCAGCCCCCCCAGGCCACAGGTGTTTCCTTCCCGGGTGGGGTGACGGTGTTTACAACAACAACAGCCCTGCCCCCTAACCCGCCACCCCGCCCCAAAGTCGTTGGGGCGTCTCCTCGGCACCCCATCTTCAATCAGGCTGCTGAGGGACAGGGTGCAGCCAGTCTGTGCTGGGGCCGCTGAGCTGCAGGGGGCTGGGCAGGTGAAGGGGGGGGGGGCGGGGTAGGTGGGCAATTACAAAAAACCCTGGAGCCAGAGCCTTCCCCGCTGCTGCTGCCTCTCCTGAGACTGACGGCTCCTACTTCTTCCAGAAGACACAGCCTCAAGGCCTCCTCTCTGCCCGCCACCCTCCCTCCAGACGGGCTCCCACCTCTCAGCTGTGGCTGGGCTGGGTCTCTGCCCTCTGCGGGGCCACCCTTCCAGGCCACTCCTTCTTGCAGCGGCCTCATCTGTACTCTTTTTTTTAATTTTTTTTTTAAAGATTTTATAGTTTACTCATTCTCTGAAAACCCACCTAACCCCTGCAGATCGTGGCAGGGTAATTGGCTTTCACAGCCCCCCCGACGTCTGTCCGTCTGTCCTTGCGCTGTTTTGGGAGTGCTTCCTCTTCTCACGCACGGGCCCCCGTCTTGCGAGTCTGTGTTCACCTTTCTGTGCTTCGTCCAAAGGCTCACCAAAGCAAGGAATCTTACTACGGCCCCCCTCATGGGCGCTAAACCCAACCCCACACATGACATCGGGTGTGGTCTCAGACATCGAACTCGTTTTTCTTTCTTTTTCCTTTTAACCATTTTACTAGGGCCCCTACAACTCGTCACACGCCACACACCCATCCATCCAGTGGAGCACATTGGTACGTGTGTGGCCATCCTGATTCTCAAAACATTTGCTTTCCACTTGAGCCCTCGGTATCAGCTCCTCATGTTCCCCTTCTCTCCCTTGACAATTTATAAATTATCATTTTGTCATGTCTTACACTGCCCGACGTCTCCCTTCACCCACTTTTTTTTTTTGGTTTTTTGGGGCATCACTGCCCCGGTGGGAGTAGGAAGCCCAGCCTTGCTCCTGGAGAGCTGCTGCTGGATTTGAACCGCCAACCCTGTGGGCCGCAGTCCTGCGCACAACCACTGCGCCACCGGAGCTCAGCCCCTCAAACTTTTTAAACAGGGGGCCAGTTCACTGTTCCTCAGACCGTGGGAGGGCCGGACTATAGCTAAAAAAAACCCAAAAAAAAAACCCCAACTGTGAACAAACTCACTGCATGCCCAGCTGCTAAGCAGAACAGGCAGCGGTGGCAAAAACACCCAGCGGCTGCATAAATGTCCTCGGCAAAATGTCCTTGGCGGGCCACAGGTTGAGAATGCCTGCCCAAGCCTGTCCTGTGGGATTTCTTTGAGCCTAGGATGGACCCACAGGCAGAGCCTGCACCAGGGAAAGCGCGTGTGCGTGTGTGCTGCAGCTGTGTTGAATTCATCATGCAGGCAGTTTCTGTCTTCTGGGGGTTCCCACATGGACTTGTGTCCTGATGGGGTCTCTCCTCCAGGGCCCCAGGAGACCCCCGAGGGACAGCCATTGGAAGCCTGGAGTTTGGGGTCTGTGCTCCACCCACAGACTTCAGAGAGTGTGTGGCCCAGAGGGCGTGAACCCCGTCCCCGCCCTCCCGTTTCCCTGGGGGTTCGTTCTGCAGAGCCACCCAGAAAACACCCACCCCTCCATCCACGCTGTCCTTCTGCCCAGAAGGCAGCTGTTTCAGAGAGGAGTCCCTGGCACCATCTAGGACGGGCAGGCACCTGTCTTCAGACAGAGCCCCCGTAAGGTCTCTGACGTGGCAGGGGGGCCAAGACCGGGGACCCCAGAGGCTGGCTGCTGTGGCCAGGAGACCACGGGACAGACAGAGCGGAAAGCCCAGCCCAAGTGCAGAATCTGCGGCCAGGGGACCATGATGATGATCTGAGCAGCAGGTGGACTTCCTGACCAAGAGGAGAAGCTGAGGACCAGAGAGAGAGAGAGAGAGAGGCTGCTGTGGGCCTCTGAGTGCACCCTTCCTGTTTTCAGATCCTTAACGCCTCTGATAAAGCCCCTGACTGAGCACACAGTCCATCAGCTCAGCTGCCACCAATCTAACCCAGCAGATGACCCAGGTGTCTTGGGAGGAACGTCGGGGTCTGAAGACGGTGAAGACGTGTGGGGTCCAGCCTCACATCTGGAGGGGCCCTACCGGATGGCCGTGTGATTGACGGGAAGACAGGAGGAGGCAGACACCAGCTTCGGGGTGTTCACCTCTTTCATGGTATCAAGAATCAGGTCCGGGCAGGAAAGAGAATGTATTTTTTGAGTAGGCGGCCCAGCCCCACTGCTGGAATTGAACTTCGGTCCCAGTGGGCCGCAGTCCCGCGCACAACCACTATGCCACCGGGGCTCAGCCCGAGACAATGTATTCTTACACCAACTTGTATAGTCTTGGGCCATGCAAGCCCTCCTCCTTACAGGACATCGCATACATAACAAAGTGGGTTGTACCCTATCCTTGGAGTTCCCTGAGCTCATTGGGGAAGTAATCTAACACCAGTGCTGGGGCAGGTAAGGGGGAGGGGTGACTGTCCCCTGAGCAGGAAGAGCAATAGCACCATGTCTGCTCCTACAGATCAAGCTGCCGGCCAGAGAGCCATCAGTTGTGAGCTTGTAAGAGGTCACTTTGGGCTGATCCCTGGTGGCGTAGTGGTCGTGCGCGGGACTGCAGCCCACTGGGATAGAGGTTCAACTCCAGCTCCACAGGAGCAAAGGCTGGACCTCCTACTCCCACCACCAGAGGGCAGTGATGCCTAAAAAAAACTGAAAAAAAAAAGAGAGGTCTTTTTATGGCAGCACTCTGATGGGAGGCTATGGCGGGGATCAATCTTCATGGTGAGAAGGTGATTGGGTCTTATCCCCAAGCCACAGGGTGAAGGCCTCCTTCCACCCCAGAACCCTGGCCTCCCAGGCTTCTGAAATAGGAGCAGAGAGCACTCCTCCGCCTATACCCTCTTCTAATCCTCAGTTTCCCGTGGAAAGGATGGAGGGTGGGGGCCTGTCTGACCTCTGCCTCGAGGAGGCTGGGCCAAGATAGACCCTCCTCCTGCCTTGTGTAACAGGACTGCCATAGGCTTAGGCCTCCCTCCTGCCAGGCCCCCTGAACCTCAGTTTTCCGAGGTGTTGTTGCAGTCATCTTTAGCGGCTGCCACCATGACTCCAGCGGTTGGTGACCTCGTCTGGGGCAGGACCACCGCCGCCGCTGCCCAGTTCAGAGTCACCCTCGGTGTCACCAGCCTGTCAGCAGCATGCCTTCCCGGTGGGGCGCTCTCTCTCTCTCTCTCTGTCATCGAACACCATGTCCTCCCGCAGTGGGTGATCCCTCCAAGTGACCCATCCTGTTAGTCCAGGTAGACTCTGGCACCACCCTCCAGCAGTTCAAAGGTCACCAGCCGCTTCCAGAGCAAACACTTCCACCTCAGGTGGAAGAAGTGCAGGAAGGCAAGGATGGTTTGACTTCTCTGGCCTTGGATAAACTGGCTGCACAAGACCTTTTTAGAGGATGGAAAAGCAAGGAGGTCGCTTTGAGGGTGGGATACAGACAGATTTCTCCTCCCATACTCAATGTCTGTCCACTTGGAGGTCAGTCGCTTAGAGGTCATCTTCCTGAGGGTCGCGGCGCTCTAGAGCAGTCAGACCCTAAAGTCTGTCCCACCCTAAGGAGGGCCTACCGTGGGCTGATTTGTGCATGAGTCCCCTGGAGAAGAGCCCAAAGGAAAGATCAAGCCAACTCAAGGAGGACCAAGGCTAGGCTGCCATCTTGAATTGCGTACCCATCTTGTCACATGTGTACCCAGAGTCCTATGGCGTGCACGCCCCTAGTTCATCCCCTTCCTGTCAACATATGCCTGTCGTACAATCCCTTTCTCTTATGATGTCATTAGAGGGGCTAGCCCATCCCTGAAGTGTCTATCAACCTTGGTTCTCTCTCTCTCTTTGCGGGGATCTGGGGGTTAAGAGGATAGGTATGTCCAATAAAATGACTTAAAAAAAAAAAGTGTATGTGTGGAGTCTAGCCTGCCAATCTGGAGCTAGCCAATGAGACTTTTATGTGGACTTGGCCTACTCCTGAGAATTCTGGGAAAAGTGGTCGTTCCCTCAGGGAGACGGGAGACACTGTCTCACTCATGCACTTCCTTGAAGACTCCTTACTGACAAGGATGACGTCCTGCGAGACATCCCTGAGGAGAAGCCACATGGATGTACCCTGATGCTGCCAGAAACCTGGACCTTGAGAAGCCACGTGGAGATCCCTGCCAGCGCTGAGATGTTTACCACGCCACTGGATCCAAAGGCTTTCCACCCACTGACTTGGGGTTCTCCTGCATTCAGCATCACTGCATGTGTTCTGTGAGTCTGAAGAGGACTTTATGGATCGGTATTGAACATAGGCGCCAGACCATGACTTGGGGGGAGCACATTGGTCCTCAAAGGGTGGGGCACCGGTCCCCATAATCAAACAGGTCCAAGGGGCGGTTGTGCCACGGAGGGCTGAAACGAAAGGGGCATCAGACAAGAGCAAGCGTATGGACGCCCCCCCACCCCACCCCCCTAGGACCCTCGTGACTTCCTGAGCGATTTCCAAGGGGGGTGGGTAACTCTGCCCGGTGGGGGCAGAAAGCTTGGTCTCTCTCCCCGCGAGGCGGCTGGTGGTTTGGAACTGCCCAGCCTCCAGGTGGGCAGCCCCGCACAGGACACCTTCCTGTCCAAACGCAACTTCAGCCAAACCCACGGGCTTCGGTGGGGTCCAGCCCAAACCACAGCCACTCCGGCAGTCTAGAAACGTCGGGTCTCTAGGTTCCCGGCCTTCGTGCGTGTGGGTGCCCGAAGCCCAAGAACCCTCGAGGCTTAGAGCACGTGCGCCCAGAGTCGGGGGCAGGTGGCGCGTGCACCTGCACAGGGTAGGGAGACCCTCACCTTCCCCGGCCATCTAAGAGAGTGGCCTTCCGACAGCCAGGCTAGCTATTTCAAGCCTCGGGGCTGGAGGGGGCGTGGCTGATGGTATCAGTTGATCCCATTGGCTGGATGAAGCCCCGCCCCCTGTGGTGTCCTGAGTCTGGGCCCTGTTTGGACCGCCCGGGAGTTCCTCCCACCTGGCTGGAGGGGTTGAGTGTGAGCACGCTGGGTTTGGGGTCTCCATAGACCCCTCTTAAGGTGTCCAGACGTCCTGTTTTTTAAACAATGTAGCAACATCGTTTTTTAACAATGTAGCAACATCCGGCGGCGTTTTAAAATTAAAATAATAAAATAAGATAAAAAATGGAAATTGAAACAGATTGCAGGGCTGAGCCCCGGTGGAGCAGTGGTTGTGCGCGGGACTGCAACCCACTGGGACGGGATGGAGGTTCGATTCCAGCAGTGGGGCTGGGCCTCCTGCTCCCGCCACCGGAGAGCAGTGATGCCCTCCCCCCCAAAAAAAGGAAAGAAATAGATTACAATACTATTTTTGTGTCCCATGAAAATTTCTGTTAGACTAAATTTTAGGCCAAATTTATAATATAGACCAAATTTTTAATCAAGAGCCTCCTCTTCCCCCCACCCCCTCTGTCAATGGTGTCCCACTTAAAATCTGGTCACTTTACTTAGGGTCATCTCATTTCTTTCTTTCTTTCTTTCTTTTTTTTTTTTTTTTGCATCACTGCCCTCTGGTGGTGGGAGTAGGAGGCCCAGCCCCACTGCTGGAATTGAACCTCCAACCCAGTGGGCCGCAGTCCCGCGCACAACCACTACGCCACCGGGGCTCAGCCTTTCTTTCTTTTTTTGAATATTTTCACCTCATTTCTTTACAACCTCCTCTACTGGGGGGGACCTTCACAGACATATGAGGGGCAACCCCCTGTTCCCTAAGTCTAGCTACATAACCGAAGCGTCCCTGAACCTGTCTATTCCCTGTGACCCTGCTGGGATTTGGGGAGCCCAATGCACCACCTGTGGTCACCTCATCAAGAAGCCCGGAAGGTGAGCTTTCTCATTCTGCATGACCGCAGGCTGCCTTCTGCTTCCTCGTGCTGCTGGGCGGAGACTCTCCCTGCAGAGTGTTCATGGGGCGCGTTGAATCCGGTAACTGACACCTCTTGGGCAAGTACGTCCCCAGCGTGGGCCCCTGAGGCTCTTGTGAGACCAAGCTTCCAGGGTCTCTGGTTTCCACAGGCCCTGGGGCTCTCGGACTAGGTCCAAGGACACAGGTCCCTGGCAAGCTGACCCCAGAGGTCTGATAGGATCTGTGACATCTGGTTTATGACGGAGGCCCTGGTGGCAGAACAGGCTGCACATGCGGCTGTGGTTTGGCTTTGGGCCTATTAGGACAGGTCCTTGTGGCTCCAGAGAGGATCCTGCGTCTCTTGGAGCACCCTTCTGGAATATTCCATCTACTGTCTGCTTTCCCTGTCCCCTTGCCTAGCCCTGGTCTGGCCTCCCTGGAGGCTGCCTTTCTGGTTGTACAAGCGTCCCCCTTCTACACATGAAGAAACTGAGGCTCAGCAGGGCAGGGGTGCAGTTGAGCACCCAGGGATCACACAGGGACCACTGGTTCCTGTCCGGCCGGGTCCGGACCAAGCAGCTCCTTCCTCCAGCCTCTCGGAGAGCTGGATGACCTGCTGGACTTCAAAGCCCCTGCCTCCAGCATTCCAAGGTACCTATCTCTCCAGACCTGTGCAGGCCCTTTCCCCGGCATCCTGGGACGCAAGCTTGCAAAAACAAGATGATTTCTGACAGTGCACATTCCCGACTCAGACTCTGCAGCTGCAGCCCTAAAAGCCTCCCTTCCTCTTATCACCACCTACTTCCTTGACTCGAGCCCTAGGTTTGCCCCACCTCCGACTCCCCTAACCTAACTCTTTGGGCTGTGGAACTCACCTGGGCGCTCAAAAGGCTCCCGCCCCTTTCTCTGCTCTCCTTTCCCTTCCCAGGAGTGTTTCCTTACCTCAATAAAGCCTTTCTTTGTGGGCTGAGCCCCGGTGGCATAGTGGTTGTGCGAGGGACTGTGGCCCACGGGGATGGAGGTTCAATTCCAGCTCCATGGAGCAAAGGCTGGGGCTCCTACTCCCACCACCTGAGGGCGGTGATGCCCCCCAAAAACAAACAAGCCAACAAAAAAAAAGCCTTTCTTTGCTTTTCATGCCCGACTGAGTTCTTTTTCCTTCTGCACCTCCATCTCCACTTCCATCTCCACCTCCTGATGCCACGACCCCTTCAGACGCTTCCTCATGTGATGGTGACCCCACCTCAAACCATAGAACTTTTTTTTTCTTTTTTTTTTTTCCTTGGGGCATCACCGCTCTCCAGTGGTGAGAGTAGGAGGCCCAGCCCCATTGCTGGAATTGCACCTCCGTCCCAGTGGGCCGCAGTCCCGCACACAACCACTATGCCACCGGGGCTCAGCCCGAACTTTTTTTTTTTTTTTTAGGCATCAGTGCCCTCTGGTGGTGGGAGTAGGAGGCCCAGCCTTTGCTCCTGTGGAGCTGGAATTGAACCTCCATCCCAGTGGGCCGCAATCCCGTGCACAACCACTACGCCACCGGGGCTCAGCCCCATAGAACTTTTTTCGTTGCTACTCCATGACTATCATTTTGCTACTGTGATAATCGGGTTATCGTGTAAAGGGGTCTTTCGAGCCCCCAAGGAGGTCGCGACCCACAGGTTGAGAACCGCTGCTCTAGTTCTTTACTGCGTCCTCCCCACTCACTATCGTGACCCCAATTCTACCTTCCAAAGTCAACTAGACTGCAGGGATCTACATAGAAGCTCCTCTCTGGGGTACGGACAACAGGGGAGTGAGTGAAGGGACACGTCGGATAGTGTACGATATGACAAAATAACAATGTGTAAAGTGTTAAGGGTTCATGGGGGGAAGGAAAGTGGGGAGAGAGGGGAAATATGGGGAGCTGGTACTGGGGGCCTGAGTGGAGGGAGGATGTTTTGAGAGTGATGATGGCAACAAGTATGCAAATGTGGCCTGCGTACAACTGATGCATGTATGGACCATGATGGGAGGTATGTGAGCCCTCAATCAAAGGATTTATTTAAAAAAAAAAAAGAGGGGAAAGAGGAGCTTATACCAAGGGCTCACATAGAAAATATTTGGAAATGAAGACAGCAACATGTGTACAAATATGGTTGATACAAATGGTGTATGGAATGGTCTAAGAGCTGTAAGAGCCCCCAATAAAATAATTGGGGGGGGGGGGAAAGCCAACTAAACTGGAGTATTCCACTACTACAGATCCCCAGGAACCAGGACAGATAAACCCTTCAGGAACAGGAATGGCAGTCGGGATACCATAAAGGTAGAGGGAAGGTGGAGGTGGAAGGAGGAGAACGGGGGAACACTCACCTCCCCCTGAGGGGGAGGAGCAACAGAAACATGGGTGAAGGGGGACAGTGGACAGTGTAGATATGGAAATTAAAAAAAAAAAAGATGTGGAAATCATAACCATTTATAATTTATCAGGGGTCACGAGGGTAGAAGCGTCGGGAGAGGGAGGGGAAAAGAGGGATCTGATACTAAGGGGCTCAAATAGAAAGAAAATATTTGGAAAATGCTGGTGGCAGGGGGAAGGGAGGGAGGGTGGAGAAAAAATGAGGAGCTGATACCAGGGGCTCAAGTCGAAAGCAAATGTTTTGAGACTGATGAAGGCAGCAAATGTGCAGATGTGCTTGACACAATGGACGGATGGATTGTGATAAGAGTTGTACAAGGCACGGTTCAAATTCAGCAGCAGCTCTCCAGGAGCAAGGCTGGGCTTCCTACTCCCACCAGGGCAGTGATGCCACAAGAAAATAAATAAATGAGTTGTACAAGACCCTAATAAAATGATTTAAATAAACTTTTTTTTTTTTTTTAAAATCCAGCAGTTCCTATTTCCACACATTCTTAGCAAAGGATGATTGGTGAGAACCAGACCGGATTATACAGTTTCAGTTATGGGTCTACAGCCAAAGGAATGTTGTTATTTTTCCCATTGTGAGCTTTCTTTGTTTGTTTGGACATCGCTGCCCTGGTGGTGGGAGTAGGAGGCCCTGCCTTGCTCCTGGAGAGCGGCTGCTGGATTTGAACCTCCAACCCAGTGGGCCGCAGTCCCCCGCACAACCACTACGCCGCCGGGGCTCAGCCCTTAAATAAACTTTTTGTAAAAACTGGAAGGAAAAAAAAAGAAATGGCGATGGCCATCTAGGTACAAACGCCCTGGATGCAATGGATGTACAGATTCTTAGGAGAGTGATTTATTTAAATTAAAAAAAAATGTCATATTGCGGCTCAGAGAAGGGGCCTGGGGGGGCCAGGCAGGTAGGACCCGTTGACCTGGGGGCTGGCTGCAGCCTGCGCCGGTAGGGGGCGCTGCGGTGCAGGGGTCCAGGCGTGGCGTCTCCTGGCAGACGGAGCTGGCGGGGTGGGTGTCTGGGGAGCAACGCCCGCACCCCAGGGACCAGGCCGGCGTCCGGGGCGAGGACACCCGCCCGCAGGCTTCCTCCTCCGCGCGCCCGCGGCCTTAGGATGGGAGTCGGGGCCCCACGCGGTCGTGGACACCAGGCTTCAGCACCCGTGACATCGGCCCTGCACGGGCGGATATTTGTTTCCCTGGTGGCCTGGGGGTTTAAGCGCCGGGCTGCTAACTGCGAGGTCGGCGGTTCGAGGCCGGGCTGGGGCTTTCTACTCCCGCCAAGAGCGACAATTCCCCGGAAACCTCAGGGACGGTTGTACTTCCCTCTCTCTGTCGGTAGAGTCACTCTGAGTCCGCAACAACCTGATGGCGGTGGTGAGTTTTTAGGGTTTTTGTTTTTTTTAAGGGGGATTAGGTGGGGGTTCCCAGAGCGCTGAAGGGTGGTGGGGGGAGACTGGAGTGCCTTAAAAGAGCTTGGGGACGGGGCTGAGCCCCGGTGGCGTCGTGGTTGTGCACGGGACTGCGGCCCACTGGGACGGAGGTTCAATTCCAGCAGTGGGGCTGGGCCTCCTACTCCCACCACCAGAGACCAGTGATTGACCCCACCCCACCCCCAAAAAAAAAAAAGAGTGTTGGGGCTGAGCCCCGGTGGCTTAAGTGGTTGAGTGCGGAACTGCGGCCCGCGGGCTTGGCGGTTCAAATCCAGTGGCGGCTGGGTAGCGCCCATGACCACCAGAGGCAGTGATACCCCCCCAAAAAAAAGAGTGTAATATCAAATATTAGCTGTCACCACATATGATAAATACAATTGTAACTTGCTTACATGTCAATATTTCTTTTTTTGTTTGTTTTTTTTTGGGGGGGGGGCATCACTGCCTTCTGGTTGTGGGAGTAGGAGGCCCAGCCTTTGCTCCTGTGGAGCCGCTGCTGATGAATTGAACCTCTATCCCAGTGGGCTGCAGTCCCGCGCACAACCACTACACCACCCAGGCTCAGCCAGATATTTCTTTTTTTGAGGGGGGGGCATCACTGCCCTCCCTGATATTTCTTGTATTTAAAAAAATAATTTTGTCTTAAAAGTTTTTTGTTTTTGTTTTTGCATCACTGCCCTCTGGTGGGAGTAGGAGGCCCAGCCTTGCTCCTGGAGAGCTGCTGCTGGATTTGAACCGCCAGCCCAGTGGGTTGCAGTCCTGAGCACAACCGCTATGCCACCGGGGCTCCTCCTGTCTTAACTGTTTTTAAAATCATTTTATTGGGGGCTCGTACAACTCGTCACAATATTGTTTTATCGATTAATAATGATCATAGCTTATTTATGTATTTGTTTTTAGTATACCGGTTAAATATACTTGTCTCTGATCGGAACATCCACAGAAGGGACAAAATTATGGTCAAGCCCGCTGAAATGAGCTGTCAAACCACCGCTACGGTCTCTCCAGCCCCTTGTATATCCCCTTCCTGAGCTCCCTGTGGTTCCCGTCTCTTTGCTGCTCTGGCAGCATGTCCACTGCGCTGGACATGCTGTTTGTTCAGTGCCAGGGCGACCATTCTGACCCACGGTGACCCAAGGCACCACAGAACCAAACCCTGCCTGCTGCTGTGCCCCCCTCACCAGCCCTGAGGTCTCTCCCTTCCTTGAGAACCCTCCTGTCCCTCCCCGTCTCTCCACTTGACCAAGCTTGCTATCTCTCTCTAGGGACCTGCCTCTCCAGACAACACGTCCAAAGTTCACGAGAAGTCTTGCCACCTTTGTCTCTCAGGAGCTCGCTGGCCGTACTTCTCCTGAGACGGCGCCGTTTGTCCTTTTTTTTTTTTTTTAATTTTTTTTAGGCATCACTGCCCTGGTGGTGGGTAGGAGGCCCAGCCTTTGCTCCTGGGAGCCGGAATCGAACCTCCATCCCAGTGGGCCGCAGTCCCGCGCACAACCACTACGCCACCGGGGCTCAGCCCTACGTTCTCCGTTTGTCCTTTTGACAGGCCACGGTTCCTTTTGATCATTATGGCCAGCACTGTCCTTCAGAAGCATCCGTTCTTCTTCATTGTCCTCTCGCCAACGTCCGACTGCCACAGGGCACCAGGGCTTGGGTTGGCCTCACTTCTGTCCTCGGTGCAACCCCCTGTCTGGTCAGCACGTCCAGGAGGTCTAGTGCAGAAGCAGATGCACCTAATAGACTACGGTCTTTGGCTCTCCTGACCACGGATTGTGGGTGCAACCAAGAAGCTAGACCTGGGTGTACGTCCATCCGTTTGTCTTTTGTTCTTGACTGATGGGGTATGTGTGTGCTGTGGCCGTCACCTCATCTGGTGTCAATTTGAGGACGAAGGGTGTAGGGGTGGAGTCTGGCCTGTCAATCTGGAGATAGCCGAGGAGACCTCTGTGGGGGCCTGGCTTTCTCCTGAGGATCCTGGGAAATCCGGCTGCCATTCCCCCTTGGTGGTGAGAGACTCATTCCTCGGGCCCTTGGAGATCCTCTACTGACAAGCCACGAGGCGGACTCCCTGTGAGACATCCAGAGGAGAAGCCACCTGGGCTGACCCTGATGGAACCAGACCTCTGAAGCCGGAAAAGCCACGTAGAGATCCCTGCCACGGCTGGGATGTTTACATCGTCACCGGATCCAAAGACTTGCGCCCTGCTGGCCTGTGATTGTCCTGCATTGGACGTCACTGCGTGTGCCTGTGAATCGGAAGAAGACTTTATGGACTGGTCTCGGACAATAGCAGACTTGTGGGCTTGGGCTGGGCTGGGCTGGGCTGCTTTCTCAATGTTCCCTTCCTCTTGTCTATAAACCTCTTCCTTTGATGCATATGGGTGCCTGTGAATTTGTTGCTCTGGTCTTCGCCGACTCACACAGGTATATAGCGAGGGGGAGCAGTGGTGGCTGATGAGGTCTGCAGTCGGATGAGGGCCCCATCCTGTTTCCCAAGAGGCTCTGCTGTTCTGCCACCCGCCTCCCACCCCCCCACCCCACCTTCCATCAGTAGAACAAGGGTTCGCATCTCTCCACATCCTCTCCAGCATCAGTCAGAGGACTCTTTAAGGAGAGTGCTACAAGTCTGGGGGCCACTGCGGCGGGATGTCATCCCGGGGGCAAGGGCACTCAGGGCGTTGAGTCAAGGTGTCCCACACAGCGAGGTCCGGGGCACCCCAGGGAGCCTCTATTCCTGGTCTCACCCAGTGGTCGGCAAACTGTGCCTCTCGAGCCCGATGTGGCTCTTTCGGTGTGAACCTGCGGCTTTGAACATGAAAAACCTTCAAAGGTGATTATTTCAGAGCCCGGAGGCTTCGTTTGTTTGGAAAAAAGGGGAAGGCTCTCTGATGATTTTAAAGTTGCGGACAAGTGTTTGCCGACCCCAGCTCTAGACAATCTGGAGGAGGCCCTCGAGCTGGCCCTCTGGGTGATGCAATTCTAGTTGCAAGGAAAGACCTCGCAGGGGCCCAGGGACGCTGGCACAGGGCTTGCCGGACTCTGGATCCAAGATGTGTCACGGGGAGCTCAGTATCCAGAAAAACAGAAGCCTAGACAAAACAGGAACTCAGATAGAAGCAAGTCCAAAGACAGAAGAACAAACAGATAAAACAGAGATGCAGACAGACAAGCAGGCAGATAGCTGCAGGCTTATCTGGGAGGTGTTATGAGTTCTGTTCCAGAAGGAAGTGTGGGGTCTTCTTTGGGAACTTTCCACCTCCTCTCACCTGTACGTCTACAAACCTGAGTTAGTTACACCATGAGCTTTGGTCCGAAAGATCAGACGTTCGATACAACCAGTTGGGCCCCAGCAGAAAAATAGAGTTTTCTACTCCCACAAAAAATCCTAGTCCTGAAGGGTCACAAGGAAGAGATGAGCCAGTCAGGGGGCACCATAGCACCCAGGAGACACACAACTCTCCTCCAGCTCTTTCATGCTTCCTCCCACCCCACCCCCCTCCTATCATCACCTCCGGATTCACATCCTATCACCTCCTATCATCACATCAGATTAGACCAGGGCATGCACACTGCTACAGCTAAAAGCCCCAAACACACGGAATCCAGCATAGATTAAACCCCTCAGGGCCAGCAATGAATATAGAGATACCAGGAGGATAAAGGGAAGGTGGGGAAAGGAAGGGGGACTCAATCACAAGGACCAACACATAAACCCCGCCCAGAGAGAAGAACAATGGAAAAGTGAGTGAAGATGTCAGATATGAAAATAATAATAATTGATAACTTATCAAGGGTTCATGATGGAGGGCAGGGGAGGGAATGAAGAGCTGATACCAAGGCCTCAAGTAGAAAGAAAATGGTTTTTTTAAATCATTTTACTGGGGGCTCATACAACTCTTATCACAATCCACCCATCCGTCCATTGTATGCCAAACACATGTGTACATTTGTTGCCATCATCATTCTCAAAACATTTACCTTCTATTTGAGCCCCGGGTCTGTCAGCTCCTCATTTTCTCCCTTCACTCTCGATTCCTCCCTCCCTTAAGAACCCTTAGTAATTTATAAATTATTATTTTGTCATGTCTTACACTGTGTGATGTCTCCCTTCACCCACTTTTCTGCTGTTCGTCGCCCAGGGAGGAGGTTCTATGTCGTAGATCCTTGTCATCCGTTCCCCCTTTTCTTACCCCGACTCCCCTCCACCCGCCTGGTATCCCACTCTCCCCACTGGTCCTGAAGGGATCGTCTGTCCTGGATTCCCTGTGTTTCCACTCCCTAGCTGTACCAGTGCACATGCTCTGGTCTAGCCGGATTTGTAGGTAGAATTGGGAATATGAGAAGGGGCGGGGGGAGGAAGAGCATTTAAGAACTAGAGGAAAGTTGCCTCTTTCTTGGTTGCTACACTGCACCCTGACTGGCTCGTCTCCTCCCCGTGACCCTTGGGTAAGGGGATGTTGCTTCACAGACAGAAAATGCTTTGAAAATTATGCTGGCGGCATATGCGTGCATGTGCTGGACACCCCGGAGGAAGGTTTGGATTGTGAGAAGAGAGGTCAGAGCCCCCAGTAAAAGTTTTCAGTAATTAGAACCAAGAATGACAGTCTTGGGCTGAGCCCCGGTGGCGGCGTAGTGGTTGTGCGCGGGACTGCAGTCCACCGGGACGGAGGTTCAATTCCAGCAGTGGGGCTGGGCCTCCTACTCCCACCGCCGGAAAGCAGTGATGCCCCCCCCCAAAAAAAAAGAATTACAGTCTCAGAAATGCACACAGGCAGTTCTGCCCAGTCTGCGGGGACACTCTAAGTTGGCAGCGGTGTGGCTGTGCTGGCAGTGGCTGTGCTGGCAGTGGTTGGGCTGGCAGTGGCTGTGCTGGCAGTGGCTGGGCTGGCAGTGGGTCTGATCTGCCCGTTTGTCAAGTGGCATGGCGGCAGGGTTGCGGCGGTGTTGGAAAAGTCCACGCAAACACCAAACTCGCTGCCCCTGTCGATTCCCTGCAGGCAGAGCCAGACGACCTCTGTGGGTTTCCAAATCTGCCCATCTTTAGGGGAACAGAAAGCTGCATGATCCTACAGCCAGGGGGCTTGACCTGCTGACCTGGGGGTTAGCAGCTCCACGGAAGACGTGGGATGTCTTTTGGGCAGGAACACCCCGGCTGGACAGGTTCCAGCCAGGCTTCCCTGCTGAGAGAGCTGGAACTCGGCCGACGGAAACGGCCTGGAGAGTGGCCCGCCTCGCTGTCAGGAGGAGGACATCCTGTTTGTGAAGCAGAGGGCCCGCGTGTGAGGGAGATGGACTACAAATGGCACACCATGCAGGGGTGAGGGGGACGCGTGTCTGGGAGTGCTTCATCCTGTGCTCCAGAAGGAGGGAGTCAAACTAATTGAATTAACAGCATCTGTCTATCCATCTGTCTATCTATTGCCTGTCTACTTATCTATCATCTATCTACCTACCTATCATCTATCTATCAATCTATCTATCTATCTACCTACTTATGAGTCTATGCATCTATGTATCTATCTACTTATGTATGTATCTACCTATCTACCTACCTACCTATGTATATGTCTACTTACCTACCTATGTATCTATCTATCATCTATCTATCTACCTACCTATGTGTCTACCTACTTACCTATGCATCTATCATCTATCTGTCTATCTATCTCCCTCCCGACCTATGTATCTATCATCTATGTATCTACCTACCTGTCCGGGGCCGACAGGCCCGGCCATAACTTTGCCTGACTGGAACCATGAGACCCGGCCATAACTTTGCCTGTCTGGAGTCATTAAGGCCTGGCCATGGTCTCAATCTTTATTGCCTGAGCTCTGTAAATTTTCACTCTGCCGCCACGGCACTATTTGTTCTGATTAGGTGGTGTCTGCATTCCGAACTGGCTTTAAATACCAAGGACTTTTAGGTTTATCTAGGACTCTGCAGGGCATGCTGACACTGACTTAGTCAGCAGTAATAGATGAACAGTTATCTCCTTAACCTGTGTAATCCCTCTCCCACTACTCCCTATATAACTTGAGCCTTTTCTTTGAATAAACGAGACTTGATTAGACTCCTGTCTTGTCTCCATTCTCTGCGTCCCCTGCCCATCTTCGTTTCCAGGCCTCCAGATCGGGACATCACGTTGAATGACCTGCAGGCTGGGTCACCTACCTACCTACCTACCTACCTATCTATCTATGTATCTATCTACTTTACCTACCTACCTATGTATCTATCTGTCTATCTATCTATCTATCTATCATCTATCTATGTATCTATGTATCTATTGGTTTATCATCTATCTACTTACCTACCTACCTACCATGTATCTATCTACTTTACCTACCTACCTATGTATCTATCTGTCTATCATCTATCTATCTATCTTCTACCTACCTACCTACGTATCTACCTACCTACCTACCTATGTATCTATGTATTTATCTATCTGTCTGTCTGTCTGCCTGCCTACCCAGGCACCTAGAGGTATAGTGGTTATTCGTTAACCTGTGATCCACAAGCTTAGCAGTTCAAGACCACCCGTCACACCAGGGGAGAAAGACGGGACTGTCTGATCCTCTCAAGAGTGACCGTCTCAGACGCCCACAGGGGCAGTTCTACCCTGTCCTGGGACTCGGCATCCACTTAAAGACACTGAAATTGAGTTATCCATCCATCTATCCATCTACTACTATCTACCTAACCTATCTATCGGGGCACCCTGAGGGCAGAGTGGTTACTCCTTAGTCTGTGAGCACAAGATCAGCTGTTCAAAACCACCGGCCATGGGACCAAGACGGGGCTTTCTGTACCTATAAAGCAGCGGTTCTCAACCTGTGGGCCGTGACCCCTTTGGGGATTGAACAATCTCAATCACAGGGACCGCCCGATCCATAATAGTAGTAAGATAACAATAGCAATAAAAATAATTTTTTGGGCTGAGCCCCGGGTGGCGTAATGGTTGTGCGCGGGACTGCGGTCCACTGGGACGGAGGTTCGATTCCAGCTACCAGGAGCAAAGGCTGGGCCTCCTACTCCCACCACCTGAGGGCAGTGATACCCCCCCCCTAAAAAACAAACAAACAAACAAAAAAAATAATTTTTTGGAGGGGGGGCATCACTGCCCTCTGGTGGGAGTAGGAGGCCCAGCCTTTGCTCTGTGGAGCTGGAATTGAACCTCCGTCCCAGTGGGCCGCAGTCCCGCGCACAACCACTACGCTACCGGGGCTCAGCCCTCCTTTTTAATTTTTTTAAAAAATGTTTTCCCCTCCACTATCTTGATCCCGATTCTACCTTACAAATCTGGCTAGACCAGAGGATGGACACTGGTACAGAGAGGAACCGGAAACACAGGGAATGCAGGACAGATGGGCCCTTCAGGACCAGTGATGAGAGTGGGGATACCGGGAGGGTGAAGGGAAGGTGGGGTAGAAAGGGGGAACTGATTATCAAGATCTGCATCTGGCCTCCTCTCTGGGGAACGGACAACAGAAAAGAGGGTGAAGGGGGACATCGGACCGTGTACGGTATGACAAAATAATAATAATTTATAGAGGGGGAGGGGAGGGAAAAGTGAGGAACCGATACCCAGGGCTCGAGTAGAAAGTGGATTTTTTGAGAATGATGATGGCAACAGATGTACAAACGTGCTTGACACAATGGGTGGATGGATGGATGGATGGAGATCACAGTTGTACGAGTCCCCAATAAAATAAAATGGTTTTGAAAAAAGAGGAAGGAGGCTGAGCCCAACTCCGGGGGTGCGGTGGGTGAGAATCAGGCTGCTCCCTGCAAGGTCAGCAGTTTGAATCCCCCTGTCACTCCTCGGGCGAAAGATGAGACTGCCCATTTCCATAGAGAGCCACAGTCTAGGAGACCTAGCGGGGCAGTGGCCTTCGGTCCATAAGGTCACCATCAGTTGGAAGGGCCTCACTGACCTTGAGCTTTTGACCGGGACCCCAGAGGGCACAGGAGAACAGCCCCTGGGATTTCTGGGACCGCCAATCTTCATGGGAGAAGGAAGCCATTCCATGGGAATAGCCAGTGGGGTCTGAGATAGTGAAGGTTGGCGTGAACACTCCAATGATGGCTAAAATTAAAAATAAGTAAGAAAGAAAGAAAAGAAATGTTCGTAGAATGCAAAAAATAGTATTGCAATATATTTACTTTAATTTTAAAGCGCCGCGGGACGTCGCTAAATTGTTCAAAACCGGGACATCTGGTCACCTTACTCTTATGCATATGAGTTTCTGAGGGTTTGTTTCCCTAGACCAATGGTTCTTGACCTTTCTTTTTTTTGGGGGGGGCATCACTGCCCTCTGGTGGTGAGAGTAGGAGGCCCAGCCTTTGCTCCTGTGGAGTCGCTGCTGGAACTGAACCTCCATCCCAGTGGACCTCAGTCCCGCGCACAACCACTATGCCACCGGGGCTCAGCCTCTTTATTGCGTGTGTGGCATCACTGCCCTGGTGGGAGTAGGAAGCCCAGCCTTGCTCCTGCAGAGCTGCTGCTGGATTTGAACCGTCAACCCTGTGGGCTGCAGTCCCTCGCACAACCACTGTGCCACCAGGGCTCAACTCTCGACCTCCCTTATGCCGTGAACCTTTAATACCGTTCCTCCTGTTGTGGTGACCCCCACCAACCATAAAATTTTTTCTGTGGCTGCTTCCTCACTGCCATATTGCTACTGTGATGGCATCAGGCGACCCCTGTGAAAAGATTGTTGACAACCTCCCCCACCCCAGGGATCACGACCCACAGGTTGAGAACCGCTGCCCTAGACTCACGCAGGACCCAACCTCTGACCTGGAGAGCTAGCCGTCCAGCGACCCCGCGGAAGAAATAAAAACGTGCTTGGCCGTGTCTCGGGAATTAAACCCAGCGAGACAAGATCATCCCACTCACCAGGTCTCCACCCAGCGGGGAAAACAGGTGTTCCATCCGCAAACCTGCGTCCAAGTGCATGATGGCATGCCCACCACGGTCCAGGGCGGGTCCAGCCCGAACCTTCCCCGAGGGACCGGCCACCAAACGCAACGCGGCCCATCCAGACCTTGACTCGAGGGATATGTGTGAACTAGGGCGCTGGAGCAGAGTCCAGCAGATACGAGGAACTTCCAGAAGAACGTTCGGCCGTTCTTTGGAAGAAGGATGGCCGGAGGGCTCCTGGGCCCCAAGGAAGCGTGACGGTGTCACATACTTTGGCCATGTCAGGAGGGCCCAGTGTCCCGAGAAGGAAGTCAGGCTGGGTAACGCTGAAGAGCAACAAGGGAGTGGCATGCCCCCGAGACTTGGTGGACCCACGGCCCCAGCAGCAAGGAAATCACAAGATTCAGCCATAAGACAAGGCAGATTCTGACTCATTCTTGAACTTTGGACGCCGAGCCACGGTCCCAGACGCCCGCCACGTCGGGGGGTATTTGGTTCACAGGCCACATTCTGAAGAGGCAAAGTCGTTCAGGCAAGTTAGCGGTTGGTGGTGGCTGGCGGCCTTCGGGAGAAGGAGTCGTGGGGAGATGACTGCTTCGGGGGGGGGGGGGGGGG